>CM016620.1:35935938-36044820 GCA_005393395.2 Gossypium australe
AATCCTTTCCTACCTCAGGCTGAATCAAACCGGAGCTTCAGTCAAAACCCTCTTAAGCTTCTCAAAACTCTCATGTTGCTTATCTGTCCATACAAAAGGTACTTCCTTTCTCAACAACTTCGTCAAAGGCGCGGCTATCGATGAGAATCCTTCCACGAACCTTCTGTAGTAGCCCGCCAAACCCAAGAAACTGCGAATCTCAGCCACCGACCTAGGTGGTTTCCAATCTAGCACCACCTCAATCTTTCTAGGATCCACCCTTATTCCTTCAGCAGACACCACATGTCCTAAGAACGCAACTTCCTTAAGCCAAAATTCACACTTACTGAATTTGGCATAGAGCTTCTTCTCTCTTAACACTTACAACACAATCCGGAGATGCTCATCATGTTCCTCCTCAGACTTGGAGTACACTAGGATGTCATCGATGAACACAACAACGAACCTATCCAAGTATGGTTGAAAAACCCGGTTCATCATATCCATGAACGCAGCTGGGGCGTTCGTCAATCCAAACGGCATTTCTACGAACTCAAAATGCCCATACCTTGTCCGGAAAGCTGTCTTATGGATATCTGCCTCCTTCACCTTAAGCTGATGATATCCAGACCTTAGATCTATCTTCGAGAATACCGCAGCCCCCTTAAGCTGATCGAACAAGTCGTCTATCCTTGGCAAAGGATACTTGTTCTTGATAGTCAGCTTATTCAACTGACGATAATCTATGCACATACGCATAGTTCCATCCTTCTTCTTCACGAACAAGACCGGTGCTCCCCATGGAAACACACTGGGTCGAATAAACCCACGATCAAGCAATTCTTGGATTTGGGCCTTAAGCTCAACCAACTCCTTGGGCGCCATTCTGTACGGGGCGATTGACATAAGAGCTGTACCAGGTAGCAAATCAATTTCGAACTCCACCTCCCTATCCGAGGGTATTCCAGGTAGTTCCTCCGGAAAGACATCCACAAAGTCCCTTACTGTTCGTACTCCACTAACTCCTCCTTCTTTCGTATCTGATGCACTAACAAAGGCCAAGAACGCCTTGCATCCTTTCCGAACCATCTTATCAGCCTTTAGAGCAGAAACTACGTTAGACAGGTAGTTTCTTCTTTCTCCGATCATAACAACTTCCTCATCCTTTAGGGTCCTTAACTCCATTCGCTTAGCTGCACAATCCAGAATAGCTCGATGTTCTACCAGCCAATCCATGCCAAGTATGAGGTCGAATTCTCCAAAAGGTAGTTCCATTAAGTCGGCAGAAATACTACTCCTTGAATTTCTAGAGGTACTCTCCGAAACATCTTATTACCACTACAGTTTGACCCAATGGGCTTACTACAGTCATCTCCTTATCAGATAGTTTAGAAGCTATGCCTAGAGTTTCAACTACTTACAAGCAACATAAGAATGGGTCGAGCCCACATCAATCAAAGCAAAGTAAGGCTTGCCAAAAACAAGGAACGTACCGGTTATGACGTCCGGCGCGTCTCCATCCTCCCTCCGACGAACCGCATACACTAGACCCGTTGCCTTGCCTCTGTATTACCAACACCTCTGCCAGGTGTTCTACGTCCTCTTCCAGCACCGTTACCTCAGCCATTCGGACCACGGCCCCGCTGAAGCTGCTGTCCACCTCTACCAGCCTGATTATAACCCTGACCTACTGGTCGACCTCCGTCTATCCTAATAGGACAGTCCTTGATCATGTGGTCCTTGGACCCACACTTGAAACATCCTTCTGTCTTCTTCCAACACTCTCCTAAGTGCTTCTTCCCACACTGATCACAAGTACGATACTGCCCTCCTGTAACAGCTTGCTGACCTTGCGGCCCATCAACCCTAGGCCTCTTCTGAACATTCCCAGATGACCTTGACGGCCCAAATCCTCTCTTCTGCCTATTCCGATCAGAGTTCTGCCTTACAGAGTCCTTAATCCCTTCAGCTACCTTAGCCTTTTCTACTAATGCAGAAAACTCCCGCTCCTGATGTGGAGCGATTAACAACCTCAGGTCATCCCTTAGTCCGTCCTCAAACCGGACACACCGCTCATGCTCCGTAGCCACTACTCCTCGAGCATACCGGCTCAACCTCAGGAATTCAGCTTCGTACTCCGCTACGGACTTGTTCCCTTGAACCAGCCCCAGAAATGCCTTCCTCTGCGCATCAGTATATCTGGTCCCAACATACTTCTTCTGATACGCCGCCATAACATATTCCCAAGTAAGATCCTCAGCTGTGGCACCATCCCGAACTGTTAACCACCATTGATATGCTTCATCGCGTAGCAGCGACACCATTCCTTTCAGTTTCTCCTCAGGGGTCAGATCCAGCTCATCCATAATTCGTTCCATCGCCTCCAACCAATACTCAGCTGTACTGGGTGCCACGCCGGATGCGCCACGGAATACCTCGGCTCCGTTGGCTCGAAGTTGCTCTGGTACAGATTTCCGTGCTCCCATATTTCCTCCTGCTCCAGTCACCATTTCAAGAACTCGAAGCACCGCCTGCGATACTGCATCATCCCCCGTCTGATCTTGCTGCTCAACACCGATAGCTGGTGGTGGAGGTGGTGGTACCTCATTCTCAGACCCTTGACCCAATCTAACGGGTTCCGACACGGTCATTCTACCCCGACCGCGTCCTCGCACATTGCGACCACGTCCCCTAGAGCTCATTCTTACGATCGCGCTTTAATCTGATTAAGAAATTTTATGAATTAGTCCTTGTTCCACTGATTATCTGCGAAGAAGTTTTATGAAAGAAGTTTAGGAGTAATTCTTTCGATCATTCAAAGTTTCAAGTCTTCTATCCTAATTCAAAGAAAACACATCCATTTCGTAGTATCTCCCATACACATTCACTCTTCGAACATTTTTATCTTACTCCTATCCCAGGGGTATTTTCGTCATTTGTCCTACAGGGGTATTTTGGTAACAAATCGGGGTCAAGTTGAAAAACTTAATAAATCAGGGCACTTTGAAATTTCAAAACTCCAGGGTATTCTTGAAAATTTTCTCAAATCAAAGGTATGGCAAAAATTTTGGAAAGTAGGGTCATTTTGGTAATTTTGGTAAACCAGGGGTAATTTAGTAATTTTTCCCAATCAGGGTATCTTGACATTTTTGCAAAATAGGGTTTTTGGATATTTTTGCAAAGTCATAAAATTTTATTAAAAACGAGGGTAGTATGAAAATTTTAGAAACCAAGGACATTTTAGTAATTTTACCACTAGGGGTATTTAGGTAATTTTGTAAATCAGAAATATTTTAGAAAATTTTCAAACTAAGTTTTGCTTCCATTTAAAAAGGGGTAATTTTGTGATTTTAAAACTAGGGTTTTCATGAAAATACGGCTAGTCCCTTTCAGGTTTTAATTACTGAGTTTAGCCTGTGACTGAGTCCTCTTGGTTAGGGTGAACCGTAGCTACGCACCAGATAGGATTCAAGTGGAGAGGAGGTGAGTCACTAGGACTGCTTAAATACCAAGCTCCCACCGAAACCAATCCTAGACATGCGCACAATGGTTGCCACACCCTAACTCGGTGACTTAGTCACAGGTTTGTTTAATTAGGCATTTAAAGTTTTATGTAGTTGTTGGGGTAAACTAGTCCTAGAGTTCAAGTACTAAATATACTATTCTACGTTCCATTTATACCTTTCTACAATTCATACCATAACTCACACAAATGATTAGGGGTACTTACCTGATGGACTTCGAGTCGGAGACTTGGGTGCCATGCCTGAAAACCTGTTTATTTCACAAAAATTTTCACAAAATTCTTTTGAACTTAATTTTGAAAACATTTTGGGCCTTAAACCCAAGGCCGAGAGTTTAAAAACTGGGCTCTGATACCAAACTGACATACCCCAAACCCGACCCACGAGCCCTGACCGGATCTGGTATGTTCCTTGAGTAAAATAGTTTCAAATTCGTTTGTTCTTTGGAAACTTTGATTTGAGTTCAAGTTGCAAACATCGTTAATTTCAAAATTCGTTTCGTTAAACTTCAGTGTTATATTTCAAAACTATGAGTTACCGGTAAAAATCAAGTATTTAGAGTTTACTATTTAAACTGAAAATCATTTGTATTTAGGTGACAAAACAATTGTCTTTTATTTTTAAGAAAAGTTACTTAAACTTTAATTTGATAAACATTCATATGAAGTAGTTAAAGTGCATGCATAAGCAGTTCATACTATGGCCTTATTACACCAAAATTTAAAACCCGAAATAAATCCAAAGTATCTAGAAATAAAAAGTCCCAAAATCAAAATAAAGTCTGAGTTGAACATGGCCACCCCTAAGCTCCTACCGACCCGGTCCATTACTGAGCGTCACCTGAAAAATATCCCACAACGGGGTGAGTCAAGCAGACTCAATGTGTACATCCAACACTAAGTCTCAACAATTTAGGCATATCAATCCATACAAGTACATATAGCAGAAGTAAATAAAATGATGCAAACCCGAACCCAAACCTAGGTACCATCCGCTACACATCACCCGTACCAACCTGCACACCGTGGGGACTACTAAGTCAACCCTCCATCCGCTACACATCATTGAAGGCAGTCGCTGCAGTCGACGTGCTCATCACCCTTATAAATATTGTGGCATAGCCACCAGATAATTAATCGTGACATAAGTCACCACATTCAGATATTTGTGACATAAGTCACCACATTCAGATATCGTGGTAAAGACCACCAGATTACTTCCCCTTTTCATATCACCCATATGCCCCATGTCATACATATCATGCAATCTCATGCCATAGGCCTTATTTCACATTCTTATCATTGTTTACACATGTGCCATATTTCACTATTCATATCACTTATTAACTTAATGTTAAAATAACGTACCTGAGTACTTGTACCATTGCATGGTACCTTTGGCCACATTCACATTATTATAAACACACGTATTACATGGGTACCGTAAATCTATTAAGAGATAGTGTGGGGTACACACCTGGTATACTTAGCGAATTCACTGAAATCCCGAAGAATCCCGATCTACTGCTCTAGATCTTGGTTCCTATATTCGGCCAACATTTAATATTTAAACAAAAGCCTATTCGGCTATATGATCAGATCCCGAAGGATTAACACACTTAAATCCTTACCTTGCTGTCGATTTGACTACAAATCAAATCCTGAAACTTCGTAGAGTTCCTCCCTTACAATCGGCTAGGCACTAAAATAACTTAACTAATTAGTTTCAGCTTTTAAACGAATAAGAAACAGATCTAAATACCAAAATAGGGCCTTGGCCGAATGTCAGATTCACTTACCTTGTGAATCTTAAATCCCGAAAATAACCACTTGATTAGGGAGTTGTCGAAATACCCTACAGACATATGTTAGATCCAACCTAACATTTAATCACAATACTTGGCCTTTGGCCGAATATCACATGACTTACCTTAAATCCCGAATGATCCTCCTTATAGTCGACTATACTAGAAATCCCGGAAGAAACCTTTATAGTTTCGGCCAAAGACATTGATGGCATTAGAATCTTAATTTCGGCTTAAAGAAAAGAAATAAGATGATGACTATAGATCCTTACCCCTTTATATTAAAATCGGCAGCACCTTTACTTGAATCCACAGGGCTATTCGGCTATGGCCTAAATGCTGATCACTTGATTTCGGCTTTTGATGAACACTAGAGGATTTTGGCTTCAACAAGGGAAAGCAAAGAGAGAGTATGAGGCTTAGGAAGAATCGGCTATGGTGAGATTTTGAGAGGAGGGTATTCGGCCTTTGATGAAAAAGAAGAAGAGAATGTGGCTTGATGAATTTCGGCTTATGGAAGTGAGTAGAAAAAAGGAAGAAAAGAAAATGGATACGAGCTGATTTCTTTGAGAATTTCGGCACAAAAGAAAAGATGAGAAGAGAATGATTTTTCAGCACACATCCCCTTAGTATGGCCGAATGCCTTACTCACTTCCCCTCCTAAAGTCGGCTAGCATTCAACACTAGCTACCCCTTGATTTTCTCCTATTTTCTCTCTTCTTACTCATTCAAAAATTATCCAAAATAAAATCATCATTTATCCTTGCTTTAGCCAAAATTTTAAAAGAATAATACCTCATCTTAAACCCCCCATAGACTCCCCATGCCGTCCATTACCCTTCCTTGTTGCCGCAAAAATAAAACTTTTATTTAGCTTCCCATGCGACTCGAACCTTGGCCCATTTGCACCTGTTTGTGGCGTCATTTACAGAGGCCTTAAGTGGCGCCTCCAAGCCACTTAACCAAGCCCATTTGTGTGTCATAACTCCCCTACATTTTCTCTTAAGGCCTCCTCTGCCTAGCTTCCTCTTTTAAACTTAAAATCTGATAATTTCTAAAGCATTCTCCTATTTTCTAAAGTTCACAAAATTCATACAACACATTCATAACACACAAAAGCATGCCTTCACATATATTTAAGCACAAATGCATAAGCCCAAAATCCAGGATATTACACTATTGTTTGAATGCTTAATTTGATAAAAAGGACTAAATCTCGTAAAGTGCAAAAGTACTGTTCTAATAGCTAAAGGTGTCTATTAGTTATGGAACCTTATAGTGGAGGTCCTTAAGTTGTAATTAGACCATTGTTAATGTTAGTGGACATTCTTGGTGTAATAGCCCGGTTTTAGCTAAATCAAAATAGTAGTTTTGAAACCACAAATTCGAGGTCGAAAAATTATTTTAATATTATTTTTTGTTTTTATAGCATGTGATTATATATGTGTGAAAGTTTCGTGAAATAATTTTAGCGTTTGAATGCTTAATTTGATAAAAGGACTAAATCGCGTAAAATGCAAAAATAGCATGCTATAAGTTAAGAGTTTCTAATTGCTATGGCTTATTAAATGAAAGGTCGTTATGATGATATTAGACCATAGATAGTGGGAATGGACATAAATGACCATCCATTATATGTTATTATATATTATCATTAAAGGTTAATAATGTAAATTAGTTAATAAGTTATATTAGATAAAATAAAACATAAAATTTCTTTTATCATCATTTTCCACCACCGAATATAGAGAAAAGAAACAGCCATTGAAGCTTCATTAAGTTTGGCCCTTGCATGATTTATTAGGTATGTGTTTTGAGCTTGATTTTTGATGATTTTTACGTTTTTGAGATCATTGCTTTGTATTCTAGCTAGCCCGTATCCTAATTTCTGAATTGGTTGATGAATTTGTGAGTTTCCATTGATGATAGCTTGATATTTTTGAATGTTGATGATTGAAAATGAATAATTGTTGATAGATTAATATGTTTTGTTAAGTGATTTTTAGAGAAAATACAAATTAGGGATTAAATTGTGAAAAGATAAAAATGTGGGGTTAAAAGTGTGAATAAATGAGAAAATATGGATGACTAAGGGTACTGTAGTAATTTGGCACACATGGGTTTGAATTGAATTGGTGTAATTTGTGTTTATTGAAATAAGGACTAAATTGTAAGAAATGTAAAAGTTTAGGGCCAAAGTGCAAATTTACTTAAATATGTGTTTTTGGACTGAATTGAATGAATCAATGAATAAATGAGTTAATTTTGAATTCATATAGATACTAAAAGAAAGAAGTCGAATTTAGATCGGGGGAAATCGAAGGTTGTTGAACAATTGACTTGATACGTCAATCCCTAATACGAGGTAAGTTCATATGCAAATAAATGTCTTTAATTTGATTTATAAATGATTAATTGTTATTTACTTGCTATGATTGTTGAAAGAGCAATTACGAGCAAGAATTGACAAAGTTACGACATCCGTAAGTCCCATACGAACCTTAGGAATAGTATAGGATACAAATGTCATGACATTAGGATTACCGAGATGTGATTACATGTAAGACCATGTCTGGGACATTGGCATTGTATTGTGATTACATGTAAGAGCATGTCTGGGACATTGGCATCATTATATGATTTCGTATAAGGCCCTGTCTGGGACAGTGGCATCGATATGTGATAACATGTAAGACCATATCCGGGATATGTCATTGTACGAGCTTTATATAATTTCCGACTATCCTTAATGATTTCGAATGGTTCAACGGGCAAAGTCAATTCAAGAAAGAATGTGTGAAAGAGTTAAGTGACTCAAGTATGTACAAGATTCATACGAGCTTTGAAAAAGGAAGTAATTGATGAATTCAACTGTGATATTGAATATGTGTACAATGAGAAAGGTTTGTGAACTTATAAATGCTTACTTATAGTTTGCCTATTGATGGAAATGATGTTGATGCATGTGGTAATTTATTTGTATATGGCTTACTAAGCTTTTAAAGCTTACTTTGTGTGTTCTTTCCTTGTTTTATAGATTATCGAAGCTAGCTCGGACATCGGGGATCATCAGGAACCGTCATCACACTATCGACTACTTGTTGGTACTTTGGATGCTATGTATATATGGTATATGGCATGTATAGACCCGTGTTAAGATAATATGTTTTGATATATGATATAGCCATGAGATTTTGTAATAGCTGATTTTGGGCCTAGTCGGAACAGTGGTTTTGGGACCACAAATTCGATATAAGAAAATTTATTTTTATTATATTTTTATGGTCTATGATTTTACAAAAATATTTCGTTAAAATTTTGTTCGAAAATTTTGACGTTTGGGCACTCAATTTAGTCAAAAGGACTAAATTGTAAAAGGTGCAAAAGTTGAGTTCTACATGCTAGAGGTGTCCAATTGTTATGAAATTTTAAATTGGAGGTCCTTATATGGTAATTAGACCATTGTTTAAGTTGGTGGTCAAAAATGGACATAGTTAGGCATGTTTCCAAAGTTTTTCATTAAGGGCATTTTGGTTATTGAGTTATTAAAATGAATTAAAAACAAAATTAAAAGCCAATTTTTGTCCATCTTCAACCCCAACCCTTGGCCGAAACTTGCATGGAGAAACCATGTCTAGGGTTTTTCAAGCTTCCAAGCTCGATTGTAAGTCCGTTCTATCCTCGTTTTTAATTATTTTTACGTTTTTGAAATCCTCATAACAAGATCTATCTATTTCTACAACTAATTTGAGATATGGTTAAAGTCTAGGGTTTTGGCCCATGATGAATATGTGTGTATTTTGATGTTTAATGCTAGAAAATGCAAGTTTATGGTTAGATAAATGACTTTTACTAAGTGATTTTCGGTGAACATGCCTAAAAGGACTAATTTGTAAAAGTTATAAAATAAGTCATAAAAGTGTGTTTTAATGGAAATTGTGTGGGCTTTTATAGTTATGAAAATGGTTCGGCTAGGCTTAAAGTACAAAGAAATTGAATGAAAATCATTTTACGAGCTTAGGGAAAAGTGTAAATATGACAAAGTTTAGGGGCAAAAATGTATTTTTGCCAAATATGATTTTTGGGTTGAGTTGATTAGTATAATGATTAAATAAGTTAAAGGTGATGTTTTAGATCAAGAAAAACAAGGTTCAGATCTAGATCGAGGAAAAACAAGTAATTGACGAATAAGTCATTTTCACCGATTTTGCTTTCGAGGTTTGCATGTAAATAATGCATCGTTTTTACTTATGTTTTTATGTTTTGATATATTTTATGAGATGTGGCTGAATATTGAATGAAATTGACAAAGTATCGAAATGTGAGAAATTTCTCGGTTGAACCTTAGGAATAGAATAGGATACAAGTGACATGTCACTAGGGACCTATGTGAAATCTATGTGAAATTGTGACTAAGTGAATCCAGGTGCTGGTCTTAAGTTCTACCAGTGGCTGGGTATACCGGCATGTGTTGCAGATACCTGACAGCTTGTGTGAGTAGCACTGAGTGGTAACAAATGACTGGCAACTTGTGTGAGCAGACCTGTGAAAGTGAATAACTCGAGAACGAGCCTCTATGTGAAAACTGATGTGAAGTAGCTTTGGCTACAAGTGTGGCACTTATGTTAAACTTTCGATGTATCCAATAATATTCTGATGTGTTCAACGAGAAAATGACTAAGTGTAATTGAATGTGATTATGTGATGAACAAGTGCAGGTACATGTGTATATATATATTCATGAGTAATGTGCTCGATATGTGATCGAACTTTGGTAAGGTTGATATGGAGTAAGTGTTACAATGAAGACTTATAAATATTTGATGATGACTAGCTATTGGCATGACTAACTATGGATATACTTTAGTGTTATATGTGTGTAAATGGGAATTAATACAAAGAAAACATGATAGAGTAAAATTAGCAATAAAATAGTTTGGACAACAGTAGTTGTATCACTTTGAAAAATCACCAAAAATGGTGGAAATTAATTAGAGGTTGAATAAGATATGAAATTAAATCTTATTGAGTCTATTTTCACATAAAAGAAATAGTGTAAGCAAAAGAATTTCATATTCTAAGATATTTAAATTTTTGTGAGATAGAGTTAGAATGATTTCAGAATCTGCTATTCTGACTGGAGAAAATCATTAAAAATTGTAAAAAAATAATTATGGATTATAATTTATATGATTAAAATCCTTAATGAGTCTATTTTCAAAAGAAATAAACAATAACATCATCTGAATCTCATACGAGGAGATAATTATTTTTTTAGTGAAGAGGGGTTGGAACTGTTTGATAGTGGAACAAGGGTGAATTTAATGAATAAACTATACTTATTGGCTAAACCAAAAATTCTGATACTTTTATGGTAATAAGATATGTGAGTCTAGTTTTAGGAAAAATTAACAGATCTTAATTTAGAGTTCTGTAGCTGCAGATATAAATAATTTAGTGACTATGACTCGATTAGACAGCTTGAGATGAACATAAGTAAATTGTGAAATTTTGTGCAATTATGATTGTATTACCTTGAGAACATATTGTGAGAATTGGTGAAAACATGTTAATAAATTGCTTATTATTTTCATACGGGCTTACTAAGCTATATAGCTTACCCCCTTCCTTTCCTTTTTCCTATAGTGTCACAGAGGCTAGCTCGGGTTGGAGATCGTCGGAGATTCTATAACACTATCAAGCTTTTGACTGGTATCAATGCCTTCAAGTAATTTAAGTTTGTGGCATGTATAGGGACTTAGTCATTTTGTGTATGTGTTATTATGTTTTGGCCAAATGTATTGTCTTGTAATGGTTAAAGGTTATTGTAGTATGTAGCCATGCTAATTGGCTTATATTGGCGAATTGATTGTAAGCCTATATATATTATTTATATGCCAATGTCTTGTAACACCCCTAACCCGAAACCGTTGCCGGTCTAGGGTTAAGAAGCATTACCGATCAATCCAAAACATTTACAATCATTTTACAACACAAAGTCAATCATCATCCAAACATATCAAAATATAAACATATAGTCCCTTAATGAGGTCTACGAGACCTTAAACACGTGTTAGAAAAGGGTCGGGACTAAACCGATCACATACAAAATTTTTAGAAAAATCAAACATTTTTTTAAAACTGCAGAGGTTACACACCCGTGTGGTAGGCCGTGTGCCTCACACGGCTTCAGACACGCCCATGTGTCCAAGCCGTGGCAAAACAGGGCATACATACTGACTTGTCCACACAGCCTGAGACACGTCCGTGTGCCTCACCCGTGGTCGACACTGACTTGCACCACACGGCCAGTCACACTCCCGTGTGTCTAGCCCGTGTGCGAGCCTGACTTGTTTCAATTTGCAAACTTGAAAGACACGGTCGACCCACATGCCCGTGTGCTCAACTGTGTGGGCAAATATAGGCCATTTGTAAGGCCAATTTACCACCCACACTTAGGGTCTCACCTACAAGCATCAAACCATATGCATTAATACCTCAAATGGCAACCAAAACATACCCATATATGAACCAATTAAACATCAACTACACCATTTATTTCTATACTCAATTTCAACTCGAATAAGTCCATCTAAAATATCAATTTCACATCCTACATCATATAATCTATTCATCATTCATTCCTTACCAATTCTATCATGAAACATACCATTTCCATCTTGCTAATTTATGCAATAATAATCACTCACATAGAGCACGCATATAAATCATTATTTTCACATGTCCAAAACCTTTACCAAACCATCAAACTTGCCAAATCACATGGCAAGACTTATACACTTCAAAACATGTTATAATGACTAGCCTATACATGTCATATACCAAATATATACAACTTCCAAAAGTACCAAAATAGATAGTCGATAGTGTGATTGAGTCGCTGACGATCCCCGGATCTGAGCTAGCTTTAAATATTCTGTAAAATAGAGAAAACTTCACACAGTAAGCTTTTAAGCTTAGTAAGTTCGTCATATAATACATTTAACTCAATAATTCAATTACAACATACAAATTTAAACCATCACATAGATCAATTCACAAGAATGCACAGTCTCATCCATATCCAATACTCACATAACCATCCATTCATCTATTTCCAATTTCATCAACCACATAGGTTTCATACATACCTTTGCCAACACTTAGTTAATGACCATTTTTACTACTCAATGTTCGATACCACATTTCGATTAATCTTCATTATTCCTTCGATTCAATCACACACTTAGTGTCAATTTCTTAGCCGAAGCTTAATTATCATCTTACACTTAGTGCTTTTATATTTGACCGAATTTAACTCGGTATCGCACACACAGTGCCAATCGATATAGCCGAGGCTTCCTTTATTTCGCACCCACAGTGCTATTCACCTCTGTCTCAATTCTAATTACGCACACTTAGTGCCACATTTCTCAATTCCCCATATAGCATTTCTAATTCGATAACCATACATTCATTCATTTCATAACACATAGATATGAATTTAAGCGATTCGTATTATACACAAACTTACCTCGAACGTCGAAATAACAAAACAAGTCATTCAATTGAGCACTTTGTCTTTGCCTCTATCTAAGTCCAAATTTCTTTTTTCTTGATCTATAAATATTCAAATTTAACTCATTTAATCACCAATTTATTCAATTAAGTCCAAACACACTTATTTAGGGCATTTTACAAAATAGCCCTCACATTTTCACATTTTGACACTTTCGTCCCTATTTCATAAAATCACAAAATACACAAAATTTCCATTTACACATGCTTAGCCGAATTTTCCCCTAGCTCATACAAGCCCACATATTTCATTTATTTCACATTTTAGTCCTCCAATTTCTCATTTTTACAATTTAGCTCAAATTACTCAATTTCATCAAAAATTCAAATACAAACTATGTTAACCCAACATTAAGCTTTCATATTCCACCAACTAACAACACAAAGCTCACATATTCATCAATGGAACTTCTCAAAATCATCATCAAATTCTAAATTTAAGACATGGGCTTGATAGTACGCTAAGAAACGATCATAAAAACGTAGAAATTATCAAAAACAAACCAAAACACATACCTTAATCAAAGAGAAACTAGGGCCGAACCTAGCTATCTTCTCTTTTTCTTTTTTGTTTTCTTTGTATATTCGGTGGAAGAAAGGTGAACACTCCACTTAATTCATGCTTTTGTTTTATTTATTATTCATTAATAATTATTTTACCATTTTATCCTTTAATGTTTAACATTTAAATTCCACTAACCGTAGGCATTTTTGTCCATCCATTTAGCATAAGGAATAATAACAACATAAGGACTCAAATTTTAATAAGCCATGCCAAATTAGCACTTTAACAATCAGCACACAGTTTTTGCATTTTATGCGATTAAGTCCTTTTTGCAATTTAAGCACACAATCGATAAAATTTTCACATAGAATTTTCACACATACTCAATCACATATTGTAAACATAAAAAATAATATTAAAATATTTTTTTGACCTTAGATTTGTGGTTTCAAAACTACTATTCCAACTAGGGTCTAAACCGGGCTGTTACATGTCTTGTGATGTGAGCTGTGTTTGCATGATACATGATGAGTTGTGGGTTATGGCCTAAATACCTAATGGTTGAATGTGCTAGTAGTCTTGATGTCGAATGGCTAAGTTTGGCTCAATGGTATGGTATGATAATTAGATATAATTATGCATGTGTAAGAGTTGTTGAGGATGTATATTGAGTGTGACCCTGCTTGAAGAAAAATTTTCTAAGTGTTGTGAAATTTTCCAAAGTTCTCGGTTTAGTCCCGAACCGCTTCGAAAGCATGTTTTGGGCCTCGTAAGTCCATATTAGGGACTCTATGATTGAATATGAAAAGTTTTAAATCTGGATGGAAATTTGTGACTCAGAAATGATCGGTTATAGGTGATTAAGTCCGGAATGCCTTGTACCCTATTCCGGCGACGTATACAGGTAAGGGGTGTTACATTTAGTGGTATCAGAGCTATGGTTTAGTCGTTTCTCGGACTAACATAGCGTGTGTGAGAGTCTAGCTATACATGCCATATAACTTGTGATAGTGTGATATCTTCCAATCTTGACGAAATTGTCTTGTTGAGATAGAGATGCCTTCCAACTGAGCTATTTTGACAATGCTGAAAGTAGTACTAAGATATTTGAAAATGTGTTTATGATGATTCGAAACTTGACAAGGTATGAATAAAAAATCATGATTTGTATGTGATGATGTGCAAAATGAAATTGGAATAAGCTGAGAAACATAAAAAAAGGTGAAATGGAATGAAAATTTATATTGTGATAAGCTTGTCTATGTTTGCTTGGTAATCATATGATGTTATGTGCCTAACTTGTTTGATTAAGTGAATGTGATAAGTGATCTTTATTCAAAATTGAAGGAATGTGTGTTTATGTACACTTGTTTGAATAAATGCAACCGGTAAGTTCGTGTGACATAAATATGTATGTAAATTTGCCTGAAGTGAATTACATGATTGTGATGATATTATGTTAATGATGGGTGCTAAGTCATATGTGTGTAATCATGAGAGTCGAGTTAGAGGCTTTACGACCTCACCCTCTTACCAATAGAGCTATATGCCATAAGAGTTATGAGATTTATATTGAATGAGCTCATAAGTGTGAAGCTAAAGAGTTCAGTGGTGAAATAATTAGTAATGAATACAGAGATGAGAATAGTTTGGAAATTGAAAACAGTTTTGGGAAGAATATTAGAATGTTTTAAAGATTATACAGATTATGCAACGTCACGTATAAAGAAAAAGTTAGTCTTGGTTAATGGACTCAATCAGGTATGATTTTAAAGTATGTATTTGCTGGAAATTCTCCCAGATCAGTTTTCGTTAGTGAACGGGATAATACGAGGTTCATGATGACAGAATTAGTCAGAGAAATGATATTTGAGTTGTAAGGATGTCTGTCTGTGATAGTTACAGTTGAGTAATTATGAGATTAGACTATCCCGATTCCAAAAATATAGAAATTACTAAAAATGAGACTTGATTTCATACATTATTAAGCTTGAAAAGTTTTCTTCCTCTCTCCTAGGGTTTCCATAGAAAAATTGGGGAAGATGATATGAAAATAGATGATTTATTTCTTTTTAATTAATTATCATCTATTAATTTTATTGATTTCCAATTTAGTTCCTACCCTTTTCTAATTTTTCCATGGACTCTTCAATGGTCTAATTACCATATAAAGACCTTAAGTTTTGAATTCATAGCTATTTGATACCTATAGCTACTAGAACTCAACTTTTGCATTTAATGCAATTTAGTCCTTTCCCTAATTAAACATACAATCGGTAAAATTTTCGTATTAAAATTTTCATGTGACCTTCCTATCATGATACCAACCATAAAATAAAATAAAATAAATTTTTATTTTTGGCTCGAATTTGTGGTTCCGAGACCACTGTTCTAATCTCACCGAAATGGGCTGTTACACATTCTCTTCTACTTCTCCCTAATAATTTAGTCAAAATTAAATCATGAGGTATTTTAAATGTTAAATCACATAATCAAACTCATCAGATTTTATCCAGTCCTAACCCACTTATGATATTTTTGTTTATTTTTCTTTCAAAACTAACAATAAAACTTATTTGTTTTGATCCAGGTACAGTGCAAAGCATTTAGCTAAAGGGTTAATCTTGAAAATTCCAGCTTGATGTTCATCCATAATAAACCATCAGACATTCAAGCTAGCATTTGCAGAAGTTGTTATGATAGCTAAATTGAAAATTTATCTAATTTTATGTCAGAAATAAGATGACGCATATCCCTTTAAAATATTTTTAAAAAAATTCAACCATTTACCTATCACAATGGAACAGAACTACTAGAGCAAATTGTGAGTATAGTATGTTTATTATGTTGACTATAAATTTTAATTTTGATTTATCACTGTCCTTTTCTTAATATTTTTCAAAGCTTGCCAAGAATAGAAAACGCTTCCAAATAAAAATATAATAAATCAACACTTGAACAAACTAAATTAGATGAAGATACCTAATAATTGATTTTCTTTTGTCATATGCTACATAAAAATATTATATAAAAAAACATTTTAAGATAAATTATTTTTAATGATTTTCTACTAATATGTTGAATGAAAATATTGAATAATGGTACACTACTCAATGGAATCAAACTAAATTTTTATTCTGTAGCTTTTAATTAAAAATAAACAATTATCCTTAAGATTATATCTGTTTTTACTAATTAAATTAATTGGTGACAGATGTTAAAGGATTCTAAAAGCATCAGCAATCGAGTGAAAATTAAACCACTTGGCTTTTGAAAAACGCCGCCGCATAAACCAACTTTTTTTATTTGAAATTAGTGTTCCTTGTATGAAACAAAGTCAAAACTTGGTATCATTCGACATAAGCAAAGATTTCATACTTACTTTGTATCAGTATCCTATTTATTTATGTAAAATATTTTATTATATAAATTTTGATTTAGTAATATATTTTAGTATACAAATTTTGAGACATTATTATTTTATATTTCATGTTATATTTTAACTTTTCTTTTTCAGTCAATAGCATTAGAAGTTTTCAAATTTTCGCAAAAATTTTAATTTAGTGTATAAATTTTAAAATATTTTAATTAAATCTTGAAAATATCAATATTGTATCAATAAAGGTTTTTTAAAAGTATAATATCAACTTGAGTGTTAATGGGTAGATTGGGCCTCGCATGAAGTATATTTATAATGTGTAGATTAAATTTTAAGCATGTGTATACATACTATATGTAACACCCCTAACCTGTATCCATCGTCGGAATAGGGTTACGGAGCATTACCGGAGTTTACAGTTCAATTACAATTAATTTATGTCATTTGCTATTCATTTCCGAAAATCAATCACAATTAATCATACTGTCCCTTATATGGGTCCTCGAGGCCCAAAATATATATTAGAATCGAGTCGAGACAATACTAAGATCATAGAAAATTTTTAGCGAAATCTCAAAATTTTTTTTAGGTGCAGGGGACACACGCTCATGTGGCCAGGCTGTGTGGGCATTCGATGTGAGGCACGCGACCATGTCCTAGCCTGTGCCCTTACACGTGTAACTCTCTGACTTGGGTCACATGGCCAGCCACACGCCCATTTGTTAGGCCGTGTGGACAATTTAATTTTTGAAAATTAAATGCAGGGATTACACGGCCAAGACACATGCCCATGTATTGGGCCATGTGTCTCACACGGCTGAGACACACGCCCGTGTCTCTGCCCGTGTGCTCAATTCTGAGCATTTTGTTTCTCGATTTTTAAGATGCAGGGACACACGGCCAAACCACACGCTCGTGCACATGGCCGTGTGTCACACACGGTTGAGGCACATGCCCGTGTGCCTGCCCATGTAGGCAAAATAAGGCCATTTTCCAATCCTTATTTCTCACCCTTTTTTACGTTGCACCTACATCAACACCCTAACATATTTCAAACCAAATTGACACTTATAATCCAAGCCAAATACAAGTAGTATGTAGGTTATATTAACACATATATACTCAAATGTTTAGCTTACCACAATAAGTAGTATGTATGTTATATTAACACATATATATTCAAATGTTTAACTTACCACAATTGCATTTATGTTTGTTTGCAAGTTTTACCAATTATTAACTCAATTTCATTCATCCTTTGGTTTATATGACTTTTACCATTTAACCATTTCAACACATCTCAACATGATATAATCTTTTATGATTACATCAAAATACACTTTACACTAGCCATTCCAATGGCTAGATACAACCAAAATATTTCATCATTTTTTCTAATTTAGCTTATACATGCCATTATACTAAATAAGTTTGCTATTTGTACCAAAAAGGGTTGAAGGATAGTGTGATGATACTCCGACCGATTCCCAACCCTTTCGAGCTTCAGAGCACTATAAAATAGAGGCAAATAAAACAGAGTAAGCATTTCATGTAACACTCCTTACCCGTATTCTATGCCGGAATCGGATACGAGGCGTTACCCTACTTAACACACATGGTCATACAATTTTGGGCTATCAAATTTCAGTCCAAATTAAAACTTTTCCATACACACTTCTAACATCCTTATAATGGGCCTACGAGGCCCTAAACATGCTTCCAGAAGGTTTCGAAAATAAATCAGAAACTTTTATACACTTAAAAAATTTTACCTAAACAGGGGCCACACGCCCGTGTGGGCAGGTCGTGTGGTCACACACGCCCATGTCCCTCACCCGTGGTCGACACTGACTTATTTCACACAACCGGACACACGCCCGTGTCCCTAGCCCGTGTCCCTCACACGGCATCGACACGCCCGTGTACCAAAACCTTGGCATTCTATTTGTGACATCATCATCTCACTATGGTCACACAGTCAAGGCATATGCCCGTGTCTTTAGACCGTGTGTCGAATTAAATTCCAATTTCAAGGTTTAGACTTCAAACTGCCTAGGTACATGCCTATGTCTATGGTCGTGCCTCCGACATGGCTGAGACACATGGCCGTGTCATTGCCCGTGCATTTATTACAAAGCTTACTGACTTGTAAAACTAACATGCAGGGGACACACGGCCTAGACACACGTCCGTGTGCCTACCCGTGTGGACAAGAACAAGGCTATTTGCCAAGCTCTTTTCACCACCCTAGCTCACACAACATAAATCCATTTAACAAATCACTAAACAGCTCAGCTTTGCAATATACACTTCTATGAATAACTTCATCTTTTCATATATAATAGTGAGCCATCAACTATGGCTATAAACAAAATAATTCAACACATTCTTGGCCAAAATAACAAAACAAATTACCTAGTCTAGCCCCTATACATGCCATACTCAAAACACTAAGTCTAGATATACCGAGAGAAGCTGATAGTGTGGGTGATCTTCCAATTATCTTCGTATCCCGACCTGACTCTTCGACTCTATAAAACAAGGGAAATAATATGGGAGTAAGCTTTAAGCTTAGTAAGTTTACATGAAAACAAATAACATCATAGTAAGTGCTAAACACTAAATAGCATTACATACTAAGCAAAAACAATCCACATTCCATGATCATGCTTACTCATTTCATCTCTTACCACATTCCAACCATATCACAAGCCAAATGCCCACATTATTTCACATGCATCCCTGCACTTATCATCACATGATCACAAGAAACAACACTTCATAATTTTCCAATAAACCATTCATAATACTACCAATCACTCTATGGTTTCGCACTTAGCCCACCATCAATCTTTAACAGGGTGGTATCGCACATAACCCACCAACAAGAATATTTACGGTGGTAACGCACTTAGCCCACCAAATAATATAAACGACGGTATCGCACATAGCCCATCGTGGATAAGTAATAAGGTGGTATCGCACACAGCCCACCATTTATTACTATGGATGTTATTTCACATTTACATATCTATTTTGTCTTTCATACGAAAATTATTCAATACCTGCCAAATTCAATCCCCTTGAATCATACATGTTCCCAATCATACAACGCACCAATAAGTAACATCATGTGTATATAAGATGTATCGTTTACATATAAACTTAACTCGATACAAAACGCGTTAATCAACGGTCTATTCCGTAACATTGCCTTTTCCTCGGTCAAGGTTGATTCCATGCTCTTCTTGGTCTATAACAACAAAAATTCACTCATTTAAAACATTTTATGATCATAATGCATCAAAATATATACTTAGGCAAAAACGACCATTTTGCCCTTACACTTTGGCAAAATTATAATTTTGCCCCTAGGCTCGTAAATCATTTTTCAACACATTTTCTCGTTAAACAAGCCCAGCTGAACATTTATTCCTCTTACAACTACTCAAAAATCTAACTATTTCATGCATTTATTACACATTTTTAGTCTTTGCATTCAAGTCCTATTTAGGTGTTTTCATGATAACACCTTTCACAAAAGTTGTTTCTCATCTCACTAACATTCATTTTCTTCCATAAAAACTCAGCTATCAACATAAACTCTCTCATGGAAAGTCCTTAAAATTTCAACCAAAATTTAAAGCACCAAATAATATAATAATTTTCCTCAACCTTAGATTAGCGGTCTTGAAATCACTGTTCCGACTAGCCCCAAAATTAGGCTGTTACAACTCTCCTCTCCTTTAAAGATTTTTGTCCTCGAAAATCTTACCGGTAAAAAGGTTTGGATATTGTTCTCTCATGGCTTCTTCCAGTTCCCACGTAGCTTCTTCCACACCGTGTTTTTGCCATAACACTTTTACTAAAGCTATGTTCTTATTCCTCAATTGTTTAACCTCCAGAGCCAATATTTTAATCGGCTCCTCTTCATAAGTCATGTCCGATCGTATCTCAACTTCTGTTGAAGAGATCACATGCGAAGGATTGGAACGATATCGTCATAACATTAACACATGAAACACGTTGTGTATTTTATCTAGTTCTACCGGCAAAGCCAACCGGTATGCCACTGGCCCAATTCTTTCAGTAACCTCATACGATCCTCTGAATCGTGGACTCAATTTGCCCTTACGACAAAATCTGAATATTTTCTTTCAACGGGGATACTTTTAGAAATACCTTGTCACCCACTTGAAACTCGATTTCCTTTCTTTTCAAATCCGCGTATGACTTTTGTATGTCCGAAGCAGCTTTCAGACTATTACGGATCACTTTCACTTTTTCATCGGTCTCTTTAACTAGATCACCCCATGAATTTGCTTCTCATTAAGCTCAGTCCAATACAAAGGGGTCCGACACTTATGACCATACAAGGCTTCGTACGGTGCCATTTGTATACTCGACTGATAACTGTTGTTGTAGGCAAACTCAACCAAAGGTAGATATTTTTCCCAACTACCTCTGAACTCCAACACACGGCATCGTAACATATCCTCAAGTACTTGAATCACTCTTTCAGATTGGCCGTCAGTTTGAGGATGGAATGCGGTACTAAAATTCAACCTTGTACCTAAGGCTTCCTGCAACTTCTTTCAAAACCTCGAAGTAAATCTCGGATCTCTATCCGAGATAATAGATACAGGCACCCCACGTAATCTCACCACCTCAGCAATATACAACTCGGCCAACTTATCAAGAGCATAATCAACACTCATCGATATAAAGTGAGCCGACTTTGTTAGTCTATCAACAATAATCCACATAGCATCTTTCTTTTTCGGGGTCATAGGCAACCCCGTCACAAAATCCATGGTGATCCGATCCCACTTCCACTCGGGAACCATCACCGGCTGAAGTAATCCCAAAGGTACTTGATGCTCGGCTTTCACTTGCTAACAAATCAAACATCTTGTTACAAACTCGGAGATGACTCTTTTCATTCCCGGCCACCAATAAAGTTTCTTCAAATAATTGTACATTTTCGTGCTACCGGGATGTACTGACAAGTGACCACTATGTGCTTCATGTAAAATTTCTCGGATCATCTTATCATCTTTTGGTACACAAATCCTGTCGTAAAACATCAAACAACCATCCAAATTCACACGAAAGTTAGAATCATTTCCTGATTCACACTTAACTCTCTTAGCTTGTGTCTCATTATCATTCTTTTGAGCCTCACATATCTGTTGAACAAATAATGGTCTAGCCTTCAACTCGGCTAATATAGCACCATCATCAGACAACGCTAAGCTCGTACTCATGGCCCTCAAAGCATATAGAGATTTTCTACTCAAGGTATCCGCCACTACATTTGCTTTCCCCGGGTGATAATCAATTACTAGCTTATAGTCCTTCAATAATTCAAGCCACCGCCGTTGTCGCAAATTCAAATCCTTTTGGTCCATTAAGTACTTCAAACTCTTATGATCAGTGAATATTCGGCACTTCTCACCATATAAATAATGAAGCCAAATTTTCAAAGCAAAAACGATTGTAGCCAACTCCAAATCATGAGTCGGATAATTCTTCTCATGTGGTTTTAGCTGCCTCGACCCGTAAGCTACTACTTTACCCTCTTGCATCAACACACAACTGAGACCATTTAGTGACGCATCATTGAAGGCTACAAATTCTTTCCCCGACTCTAGTTGTACCAAAATTGGCGCCTCATCAACAATGTTTTCAATCTCTCAAAACTCTATTGACATTTCTCAGTCCATTAAAATTTGACATCCTTATGCAATAGTTTCGTCATTGGGGTAGTAATCATGGAAAATCCCTTACGAACGGTCTGTAGTACCCCGCAAAACCCAAAAAGCTTCTAACTTTCGACACATTCCTTGGCGGTTTCCACTCCATAATAGCCGAGATCCTACTCGGATCAACTCTAATACCATCACCCGACACAATGTGTCCTAGAAATCCGACCTCTCAGAGCCAAAACTCACTCTTGCAAAATTTAGCATACAACTACTTGTCTCTTAAAGTCTGCAAAACAATTCTTAGGTGCTCTGCATGATCACTCTCATCTCGAGAATAAATCAGTATATCATCGATAAAGACAACTACAAACTTGTCCAAATACGGCCGGAAGACACGATTCATTAAATCCATAAAAATCATAAGAGCATTTGTTAGGCCAAATGGCATGACAAGAAACTCATAATGGTCATACCTCGTCCGAAATGCAGTTTTCGGCACATCTTGCTCCTTAACTCTCAACTGGTAATAGCCAGACCTCAGGTCTATCTTAAAGAACACCTAGCTCTCTTCAGTTGGTCAAATAGATCATCTATCCTTGGTAAGAGATACCTATTCTTCACTGTCACCTTGTTGAGATGTCTGTAGTCTATGCACAATCTCATCGACCCATCTTTCTTCTTCACAAAAAGCACCGGAGCATCCCACGGTGAATAGCTCGGTTTTGCAAAACCCTTATCTGTTAACTCTTGCAACTGAGCTTTCAGCTCTTTCAACTCTAATGGTGCCATCCTATACGGAGCAATCGAAATAGGTGCCATTCTCGAAACTATCTCAATCCCAAACTCGACCTCTCTAACAGGAGGCAATCCGGGTAACTCTTCCGGGAATACATCTGAATACTTACATACCACCGGCAATGATTCAATCTTTACTTCAGACTCTTGAGTATTTAGCACAAAAGTGAGATAGGACTCGTATCCTTTTCTCAAATATTTCTCTGCCACTATGGAAGAAATTATCACCGGTAAACTATCTGACCCACCTGATTCAACCTGAATGACATCTCCATTTTCACATTTTAATTCAATAATTTTACTACCACGGTTCACTAAAACACTATGAGTAGTCAACTAGTCCATACCAAGAATCAAGTCAAACTCATCAAACGGCAACAACATAAGATTTTCCAGAAAATAATGACTTCTAATTGTCAAAGGACAATTTCTACACACCTTGTCAACTAGCACATGTTTGCCTAACGGGTTTGACATCTTTACTACAAATTTCGTAGACTCAACAATCATGCTCATACTAGATTCCAATTTCATGCAAATGTATGAATGGGTAGACCTTGGATCAATCAAAGCAATAACAGAGGTGTCATGAAGAGAAAAAGTGCTCGTTATCACATCTGGATATGAGGCTTCCTCGCGAGCGCAAATGGCATAGGTCCTTGCAGGTGCTCGACCCTCCGGTCTCAAAGTAGAATCTCGAGGTGCACCTCTACCACTAGTCCCAACTCCCGGGTTCTTTTGTGGTCTATCCCTTGAAGATACATTGCTTGATCTTATCTCTTGCTTTCTTTCATTGTCATCCCTCTCAGGGTAATTCCGAATGAAATGATCAAGTGAACCACACTTGTAACAGTTTCGGTTATTCCCCCAACACTCCCCAATGTGCTGCCTACCACAATTTGGACACTCTAGTTTGGACTTCGGATTGCCACCACTTGCCATCGAGGTGGCTTGAACTTTTGAGCCCGGGAATGTGTTACCTCAATCTCTATGTAAATATCCAACTGACGTAGTCGTCCGAGGGTTTATTTCCTTGGACCTCTTCGATTGAGCTTGGTATGATTTACTCATCAGCCTTTTTCTTGAATCTCGGGCCTTACTCACAGCCTTCTTCTTTTCCTTATTCAGTTCCTCAGCCTTACATGCCCTATCAACCAACACTACAAACTCTTTTAACTCCAAGAACCCAACTAGAAGTCTGATATCCTCATTCAGCCCATCTTCAAACCTCTTGCACAAGATGCCTTCTGTAGACACGCACTCTTGTGCATACTTACTGAGCCTAACAAATTCGCGTTCATATTCTACCACAGTCATTTTTCCTTGCTTTAACTCAAGGAATTCCTTCTGTTTCTAATTAACAAATCGCTGACTTATATACTTTTTTCGGAACTCTTCCAAAAATAAGTCCTACGTCACTCTCTCTTTTGGAACCAGTGATGTTAAAGTTTTCCACCAATGGTATGTCGAGTCCTTCAGCAAAGACATGGTGCATTTGAAGCTCTCCTCAGGTGTACAAGAGAGTTCATAAAATACTCTCATTGAGTTCTCAAGCCAGAACTCTGCCCTCTCAGGGTCATCATCTATATTAATTCTGAACTCCTCAGCCCCTTACTTCCAAATCTTGTCTACCGGAGGCTTGGTTATTCTCACGACATTTATACCTTGAGGAGCCACAGGAACTGGTGAGGTATAGGAGGAGGTGGAGGAGGTTGAGCATTAGGATTTGCTCGTACATACTCCATGTACCAATTACTCATCATTTGGATAAAGGCTTCCCAAGCTTCTTCTCCTTGACCCCTAGTCTCGAGTCCACTCTCTACAAGCGCGGTCCCTTGAGTGGGAGCCGATGCGTTACTAACTGTGTCATCAGTAGTTGCTCGATCGGGATCCATTTTCTATATAAAAACAAAGTTTAAAATTATCAAAAGCCTTGTTTCTTGTTGTCATATCCCGGATTATGGCTTATGCACTATTACTAAATTGTATGAAATAGCATGCCTATGTGTGTTGTGAATGTGTATTATGAATTTTGTGAACCTTAGTGTGTAGGGGAATAGCTTAAAAATTATTTGATTTTAAGTTTAAAAGAGGAAGCTAGGCAGAGTAGGCCTTAAGAGAAATAGTAGGGAAAATATGACATGGAAATGGGCTTGGCAAAGTGGCTGCAAGGCGCCACTTAAGGCCTAGTAGGTGACGCCACAAGCAAGGGAGAAGGGCTTGTGTTCGAATCCCAAGGGAAGCAAAAGGGGAGTTTTATTTTGCAGCCAAGGGAAGCAGTGATGGATGGCATGGAGAGACTTGAAGGATGAGCTTTGGATGTGGATTAATTCCTTTTAAAGTTCGGCTAAGGTAGGGAGATAATGGTAGGTTTATTTGGATTATTTTGAGGGATAAAGAAGAGGAAAAATAGGAGAAAAGGAAGGGATGAGATAGGGGAGAGGAGAGTTGGCCGAATAGGGGGGATCTAGGAGTGTTATTTTCGGCAAAAGGGAGGAGAGGAAAGCCATTTGCTTCTTTTCTTCTCATTTGTGTCTCTGTCGAATTCTCTAAGCAAATCCTCTCTTTTCTTTTATTTTGGACAAGCCGAAAACACAAGTAGCCTAGCCGATTCCTTCCACTTTTCCTTCTTCAAGTTTATCACCATTGTCGAATCTCTCAACCTTTCTTCTTCTTCTTCTCACAAGTTTCATAAAAGCCGAAAGTAAGATCTTCCTAGCCCCTAGCCGATTGTTCATTAGACCTCAACCCGAAGCAAAGCAATCACTATCTAGCAAAGATATCCGAAACTCTTTGGGACTTCAAGCAAGGGGGTTGTCGACTGGTGTATTAAGGGTAAGAGCCAATTGTCATTTGATTTCCATTCTTTTTCTTCTAGACTAAGCCGAAACTAGGAAATCTAATCCTATTATTGTTTCTAGCCGAAACTTGGAAGGAGGCTTCCGGATTGGCCTATTGTCGACTATAGGAAGGGATCTTTCGGGACTTCAAAATCGCAAAGTAAGAATAGGTGATATTCGGCCATAGGCCACTTTTATGAGTTTTGGGGTGAAACCAATTTTAACAAGGGTTATGCAGAGATTTCGACATCTTCATTAGCAGATAGCAACTTCGGGATTTAAGATTTGGAAGGTAAGTGAACATGCATATTCGGCCAAGGCCCTATTTAGTAATTGGGATATGTTTCTTATTTATTCAAAAGCCGGAAACTAATTAGTTCAGTGATTTAGTGTCTAGCCGATTGCAAGAAGGGCCATCACAAAGTTTTCGGGATTTGATTAGTAGTCAAATCGGCAGCAAGGTAAGATTTTGGTAGCGTTAATCCTTCGGGATTTGATGATTTGGCCGAATGGCCTATAGTTAAAATGATTAGTGTTGGCCGAATGTAGGAACTTGAGATCTAGAGAATTAGATCAGGATTTTCGGGATTTCAGTGAACTCGCTAAGTAAATCAGGTGTGTACCCCACACTATGCCTTAATAGATTTTATGGTTATGTTTAATAAATGTGTTAATATGAAAGTGTAAGAATATGGCTAAAGTACCATGTAATGGTACAAAGTACTCAGGTACGTTTACCTACTCCTACTGTGAGTATAATATATGGCACATATGTGAATATTGATAAGAATGTGAAATAAGGCTTAAGGCATGATATTTGCATGATTTGTATGACATGGGGCATATGGGTGAATATGAAAAGGGGAAGTGATCTGGTGGTCTTTACCGCGATATCTGAATGTGGTGACTTATGTCACGTATTATCATCTAGTGGTTCTGCCACAATATTTATAAGGGCGATGAGCACGTCGTCTGCAGCGACTGCCTTCGATGGTGTGTAGTGGATGGAGGGTCGACTTAGTAGTCCCCACGGTGTGAGGGTCGGTACGGGTGATGTGTAGCAGATGGTATCTAGGATTGGGTTTGGGTTTGCATCATTAAAGTTAATTGTTATATATACATGTATGATTTGTTACGCCATGAACTGTTGGGACTTAGTGTAGGTGGTTATACACACTGAGTCTGTTTAACTCACCCCGTTGTGGGATATTTTTCAGGTGACGCTCAGTAGATGGACCGGGCCGGCAGGAACTTAGTGGTGGCCATGCTCAGCTCAGAATTTATTTCGTTTTGGACTTTTTATATTTTAAGTACTTTGAATTTATTCGGGATTTGTTTTGATGTAATAAGGCCAGTAGGATTGAACTATTTTATGCATGCATGTTAGTTATTTCGGTATGACACAATTTTTATCAAATTAACGTTTAAGTAATATTTTCAAAAATAAATAAATTCTAAATGTTTTGATAACTTATCACAAATTCGGCAATACTTCTAATTTATGATTTTCAAGTACGAAATTAAAGTTTTAATAAAACTTAGACTTTTCAATTCGAACCCAACACAAAGTAAAATTTTATTCAAAAAACATCCAAGTTTTCCAAAGTAACAAATAGTTTTTGAACCGTTTTACTCGAGGAACATACCAGATCTGGTCGAGGCTCGTGGGCCGGGTTTGGGGTGTTTCAGTTTGGTATCAGAGCCCAGTTTTTTAAACTCTCAGCCTTGGGTTTAAGGCCCAAAACGTTTTTAAGCCCAAAGGAATTTTGTGAAAATTTTTGTGAAATAATCAGGTTTTTCTGGCATGGCACCTAAGTCTCCGACCCGAAGTCCACCAGGTAAGTACCCCTATCCGTTGTGTGAATTATTGTATGAATTGTAGAAGGGTATAATGGAACGTAGATTAATATATTAAGTACTTGAACTATAGGACTAGTTTACCCCAACAATTACATAAGACTTTAATTCCTAATTAAACAAACCTGTGACTAAGTCGCCGAGTTAGGGTGTGGCAACCATTGTGTGCATGTCTAGGATTGGTTTCGGTGGGAGCTTGGTATTTAAGCAGTCCTAGTGACTCACCTCCTCTCCACTCGAATCCTACCTGGTGCGTAGTGACGGTTCACCCTAACCAAGAGGATTTATTCACGGGCTAAACCCAATAACTAAAACCTGAAAGGGACTAGCCGTTTTTTATAAAAACCCTAGTTTTAAAATCCTCAAATTACCCTTTTGAGTTGTAAAAACTATTCTATAAAATTTTTCTGAAATATTCCCGATTTACAAAATTACCTAAATACCCCTAGTTGAAAAATTACTAAAATGCCCTTGATTTCTAAAAAATTACCATACTACCTCGATTTTAATAAAATTTTCTGACTTTGCAAAAATATCCAAAAACCCTGTTTTGCCAAAAACATCAAGATACCCTGATTCGGAAAATTTACCAAATTACCCCTGATCTACAAAATTACCAAAATAACCCCGATTTCCAAAATTTCTGCAATACCTTCGATTTGGGGGGAATTTTTAAAATACCCTAGAGTTTTGAAAATTTCAAAGTGCCTTGATTTACAAAGATTTTCAAATTGACCCTGATTTATTACCAAAATACCCTTGTAGGACAAACTACGAAAATACCCCTGGGATAGGAATAGACAAGAATGTTCGAATAGTGAATGTGTGTGGTAGATACTACTGAATGGATGTGTTTCTTTGAATTAGGATAGAAGACTTGAAACTCTGAATGATCGAAAGAACTACTATTAAACTTCTGTCATAAGATTTCTTCGCGGATAATCAGTGAAACAAGGACTAATTCATAAAATTTCTTAATCAGACTAAAGCACGATCGTAGATATAAGCTCTAGGGGACGTGGTCGTAATGTACGAGGATGCGGTAGAGGCAGGATGACCGTGTTGGAACCCGTTGGATCAGGTCAAGGGCCTGAGAATGAGGTGCCACCACCACCCCCACCACCAGCTGTTGGTGTTGAGCAGCAAGATCAGACGGGGGATGATGCCGTATCGCAGGCGGTGCTGCGAGTTCTAGAGATGGTGGCTGGAGTAGGTGGAAATATGGGAGCTCGGAAATCTATATCCGAGCGACTTCGAGCCAATGGAGCTGAGGTGTTCCGTGGCGTATCTGGTGTGGCACCCAGTACTGCTGAGTATTGGTTGGAGGCGACCGAGCGAATTATGGATGAGTTGGATCTGATGGCTGCAGAGAAAGTGAAAGGAATGGTGTCGCTTCTCCGCGATGAGTCATATCAATGGTGGCTCACAATTCGGGATGGTGCTACGGCTGAGGAACTCACTTGGGAGTATGTTAAGACGGTATACCAGAAGAAGTATGTTGGCACTCATTACATTGATGCGCAAAAGAAGGCATTTCTGGGGCTGGTTCAAGGGAACAAGTCTGTGGCGGAGTACGAGGCTGAATTCCTAAGGCTGAGCCGGTATGCTCGGGGAATAGTGGCTACGGAGCATGAGCGATGTGTCTGGTTTGAGGACGGATTGAGAGATGACCTGAATTTGTTGATAGCTCCGCAACAAGAGCGGGAATTTGCTGTGTTGGTTGAGAAGGCTAAGGTAGCCGAAGGAATTAAGGACTCTGTGAGGCAGAACACGGATCGGAATAAGCAGAAGAGAGGATTTGGGCCGTCAGGGTCGTCTGGGAATGTGCAGAAGAGGCCTAGAGTTGATGGGTCGCGAGGTCAGCAGACTGTTATAGGAGGGCAGTATCGTACCTGTGACCAGTGTGGAAAGAAGCACTTAGGGGAATGTTAGAAGAAAACGGGAGGATGTTTTAAGTGTTGATCTAAGGATCATATGATTAAGGACTGTCCTATGAGACCGGATGGGAATCGACCAGCGGGTCAGGGTTATAATCAGGCTGGTAGAGGTGGACAGCAGCCTCAGCGAGGTCGTGGTCTGAATGGTAGAAGAAATGGTACTGGAAGAGGACGTGGAACACCTGGCAGAGGTGTTGGTAATACAGAGGCAAGACAGCCGGGCTTGGTATATGCAGTTCGCCGTAGAGAGGAAGGAGACGCACCGGACGTCATAACCGGTACGTTCCTTATATTTGGCAAGCCTTACTTTGCTTTGATTGATGTGGGTTCTACCCATTCTTATGTTGCATGTAGAGTAGTTGAAACTCTAGGCATAGCCTTTGAACTGTCTGATAGGGAGATGACTGTAGTAAGCCCACTAGGTCAAACTGTAGTGGTGAATAAGATCTTTCGGAGAGTACCTCTAGAGATTCAAGGAATGGTATTCTCTGTCGACTTAACGGAACTACCTTTTGGAGAATTCGATCTCATACTTGGTATGGACTGGCTAGTGAAGCATCGAGCTATATTGGATTGTGCAGCCAAGCGAATGGAGTTAAGGACCCCAGAGGATAAGGAAGTAGTTATGATAGGAGAAAGAAGAAACTACTTGTCTAACGCAGTTTCAGCACTAAAGGCTGTTAAGATGGTTCGGAAAGGATGTAAGGCATTCTTGGCTTTCGTTAGTGCGTTGGATGTAAGGGAAGAAGGTGTGAGTGGAGTTCGAACTGTAAGGGATTTTGTGGATGTTTTTTCGGAGGAATTACCTGGAATACCCCCGGATAGAGAGGTGGAGTTTGGAATTGACTTGCTACCTGGTACAGCTCCTGTGTCAATCGCCCCGTACAGAATGGCACCCAAGGAGTTGGTTGAGCTCAAGGCTCAAATTCAAGAGTTATTTGATCGTGGGTTTATTCGACCCAGTGTGTCTCCATGGGGAGCACCGGTCTTGTTCGTGAAGAAGAAGGACGGAACTGTGCGTATGTGCATAGATTATCGCCAGTTGAATAAGCTAACCATCAAGAACAAGTACCCTTTGCCAAGGATTGACGACTTGTTCGATCAGCTTAAGGGGGCAGCGGTTTTCTCGAAGATAGATCTACAGTCTGGATATCATCAACTCAAAGTGAAGGAAGTGGATATCCATAAGACAGCTTTCCGGACAAGATATGGGCATTTTGAGTTCGTAGTAATGCCGTTCGGGTTGACGAATGCCCCAGCCGCATTCATGGATATGATAAACCGGGTTTTCCAACCTTACTTGGATCGATTCGTCGTTGTGTTCATCGACGACATCTTAGTGTATTCCAAGTCTGAGGAGGAACATGATGAGCATCTCCGGATAGTGTTGCAAGTGTTAAGAGAGAAGAAGCTCTATGCCAAATTCAGCAAGTGTGAATTTTGGCTTAAGGAAGTTGCGTTCCTAGGACATGTGGTGTCTGCAGAAGGAATAAGGGTGGATCCAAAGAAGATTGAGGCGGTGTTAGATTGGAAACCACCTAGGTCTGTGGCTGAGGTACGCAGTTTCTTGGGATTGGCAGGCTACTACAAAAGGTTTGTGGAAGGATTCTCATTGATAGCCGCACCTTTGACGAAGTTGTTGAGGAAGGAAGTACCTTTCGTATGGACGGAAAAGCAACAGGAGAGCTTTGAGAAACTTAAGAGGGTCTTGACTGAAGCTCCGATTTTGATTCAGCCTGAGGCAGGAAATGATTTCGTGGTGTATTGTGACGCTTCTCATACAGGATTGGGATGCGTATTGATGCAAGACGGGAAGGTAGTTGCTTATGCTTCTCGGCAATTAAGGCCACACGAGGTTAACTACCCGACTCATGATTTGGAATTGACGGCAGTGGTCTTTGCTCTTAAGGTGTGGAGGCACTATCTCTATGGAGAAAAGTCAGTGATATACACAGACCACAAAGTCTTAAGTACCTGTTGACTCAGAAGGAGTTGAACCTGAGACAGCGAAGGTGGGTTGAATTATTGAAGGACTATGATTGTTCAATAGAGTATCATCCGGGCAAGGCAAATGTAGTGGCGGATGCCCTAAGTCGGAAGGTAGTGTCAGATCTGAGGGCTATGTTTGCACATCTGAGCTTGTATGATGATGGAAGTCTGCTGGCAGAGCTACAGGTTAAGCCGACGTGGTTGAATGAAGTGAAAGAGGGACAGTTGGTTGATGATGATCTAGGTACTAAGTTACGGCAAGTACAGAATGGAGAGTTGGAAGATTATGGTATTAATGACGAGGGAGTATTGTGCTTCAAGGGTAAGGTCTGTATGCCGAAGAATGAGGAGTTAAGGCAGAGGATTCTTCAGGAATCACATAGTAGCCCCTATGCTATGCATCCTGGAGGTAGTAAGTTGTACAGAGATTTAAGGGAACAGTTTTGGTGGCCTGGACTTAAGCGGGAAGTTACAGAGTTTGTAGGCAAGTGTTTGACGTATCAGCAAGTCAAAGCTGAACACCAAGTTCCATCAGGATTGCTTCAACCAATAAAGATTCCGTAGTGGAAGTGGGAGAGAATCACCATGGACTTCGTTAGTGGGCTTCCCCTTACGCCTATTAAGAAGGACTCGGTATGGGTGATAGTGGATCGGTTGACAAAGTCCGCACATTTCATCCTAGTGCGAGTTGATTATTCTTTGCAGAGGTTGGCGAAGTTATATATGGCGGAAATTGTGAGGTTGCATGGAGTGCCGGTATCGATCATTTCAGATAGGGACCCAAGGTTTACTTCTCGGTTTTGGAAAGCGCTACATCAAGCTTTAGGCACCAGATTGGATTTCACTACGGCTTTTCATCCACAGTCAGACGGGCAATCTGAACGAGTAATCCAAGTGTCAGAGGATATGCTGAGAGGTTGTGTGATAGACTTCAGAGGAAGTTGGGAAGAGTATTTGCCTTTAGCGGAATTTGCATACAACAACAGCTATCAGGCTAGCATTCGGATGGCACTGTATGAAGCGCTGTATGGATGGAAGTTTCTATATAAAAACAAAGTTTAAAATTATCAGAAGCCACCACACTATCAGTATACACTTATGGCATGTATAGCTAGACTCTTACACACGTTACAGTAGTCTAAGAACTGACTAAACCATACACTTAGAAAATTTTACCTAAACAGGGGCCACACGCCCGTGTGAAATGGGACACGCTCGTCTGGGCAAGCCATGTGGTCACACACGCCCATGTCCCTCACCCGTGGTCGACAATGACTTATTTCACACGGCCGGACACACGCCCGTGTCCCTGGACCGTGTCTCAGCCCGTGTGCCAAAACCTTGGCATTCTATTTGTGACGTCATCATCTCACTATGGTCACACAGTCAATGCACACGCCCGTGTCTTTAGACCGTGTGTCGAATTAAATTCCAATTTTAAGGTGGTGACTTCACATGGCCTAGGCACATGCCCATGTCTATGGTCGTGCCTCCCACACGGCTGAGACACATGGTCATGTCTTTGCCCGTGTGTTTATTACAAAGCTTACTGACTTGTAAAACTAACATTCAGGGGACACATGGCCTGGTCACACACCCATGGGACTAATCGTCTGTCATACACGGCCTAGGCACACGCCCGTGTACCTACCCATGTGGACAAGAACAAGGCTATTTCCCAAGCTCTTTTCACCACCCTAGCTCACACAACATAAATCCATTTAACAAATTACTAAACAACTCAGCTTTGCAATATACACTTCCATGAATAACTTCATCTTTTCATATATAATAGTGAGCCATCAACTATGGCTATATACAAAAGAATTCACCTTTAAAGGGGCCAACACATTCTTGGCCAAAATAACAAAACAAATTACCTAGTCTAGCCCCTATACATACCATACTCAAAACACTAAGTCTAGATCTACCAAGAGGAGTTGATAGTGTGGGTGATCTTCCAATTATCTTCATATCCCGACCCGGCTCTTCGACTCTATAAAATAAGGGAAAAGAAAAAGGGGAGTAAGCTTTAAGCTTAGAACTTACATGAAAGCAAATAACATCATAGTAAGTGCTAAACAATAAATAGCATTACATACTAAGCAAAAACAATCCACATTCTATGATCATGCTTACTCATTTCATCTCTTACCATATTCCAACCATATCACAAGCCAAATGCCCACGTTATTTAACATGCATCCCTGCACTTATCATCACATGTTCACAAGAAACAACACTTCATAATTTTCCAATAAACCGTTCATAATACTACCAATCATTCAGTGGTTTCGTACTTAGCCCACCATCAATCTTTAACAGGGTGGTATCGGACATAACCCACCAACAAGAATATTTACGGTGGTAGCGCACTTAGCCCACCAAATAATATAAATGATGGTATCGCACATAGCCCATCGTGGATAAGTAGTAAGGTGGTATCGCACACAGCCCACAATTTATTACTACGGATGTTATTTCACATTTACATATATATTTTGTCTTTCATACGAAAATTATTCAATACCTACCAAATTCAATCCCCTTGAATCATACATGTTCCCAATCATACAACGCACCAATAACTAACAACATATGTATATAAGATGTATCATTTACACGAACTTACCTCGGTGCAAAACACGTTAATCAACGGTCTATTCCGTAACATTGCCTTTTCCTCGGTTAAGGTTGATTCCACGCTCTTCTTGGTCTATAACAACAAAAATTCACTAATTTAAAACATTTTATGATCGTAATACATCAAAATATATACTTAAGCAAAAATGACCATTTTACCCTTACATTTTGGCAAAATTATGATTTTGCCCCTAGGCTTGTAAATCATTTTTCAACACATTTTCTCGTTAAACAAGCCTAGCTGAACATTTATTCCTCTTACAACTACTCACAGATTTAACTATTTCATGTATTTATTACACATTTTTAGTCTTTGCATTCAAGTCCTGTTTAGGTGTTTTCATGCTAACACCTTTCACAAAAGTTGTTTCTTATCTCACTAACATTCATTTTCTTCCATAAAAACTCAGCTATCAATATAAACTCTCTCGTGGAAAGTCCCTAAACTTTAAACCATATTACAATTTAGTCCTCTCATTTTAGCTTAAGTTTGAGGGTTCCAAAAAAACAAAAATCATCAAAAAAAGACCCCTAAAATCACTTACTTGTTAGAGAATATGTTGGCTGCAAGTTTGAGCTTCAAAACCCTTGTTTCTTGTTGTAATATCCCGGATTATGGCTTATGCATTATTACTAAATTGTATGAAATAGCATGCCTATGTGTGTTGTGAATGTGTATTATGAATTTTGTGAACCTTAGTGTGTAGGGGAATAGCTTAAAAATTATTTGATTTTAAGTTTAAAAGAGGAAGCTAGGCAGAGTAGGCCTTAAGAGAAATAGTAGGGAAAATATGACATGGAAATGGGCTTGGCAAAGTGGCTGCGAGGCGCCACTTAAGGCCTAGTAGGTGACGCCACAAGCAAGGGAGATGGACTTGAGTTCGAATCACAAGGGAAGCAAAAGGGGAGTTTTATTTTGCAGCCAAAGGAAGCAGTGATGGACGGCATGGGGAGACTTGAAGGATGAGCTTTGGATGTGGATTAATTCCTTTTAAAGTTCGGCTAAGGTAGGGAGATAATGGTAGGTTTATTTGGATTATTTTGAGGGATAAAGAAGAGGAAAAATAGGAGAAAAGGAAGGGATGAGATAGGGGAAGGAGAGTTGGCCGAATAGGGGGGATCTAGGAGTGTTATTTTTGGCAAAAGGGAGGAGAGGAAGGCCATTTGCTTCTTTTCTTCTCATTTGTGTCTCTGCCGAATTCTCTAAGCAAATCCTCTCTTTTCTTTTATTTTGGTCAAGCCGAAAACACAAGTAGCCTAGCCGATTCCTTCCACTTTTCCTTCTTCAAGTTTATCACCATTGCCGAATCTCTCAACCTTTCTTCTTCTTCTTCTCACAAGTTTCATAAAAGCCGAAAGTAAGATCTTCCTAGCCCCTAGCCGATTGTTCATTAGACCTCAACCCGAAGCAAAGCAATCACTATCTAGCAAAGATAGCCGAAACTCTTTGGGACTTCAAGCAAGGGGGTTGTTGACTGGTGTATTAACGGTAAGAGCCAATTGTCATTTGATTTCCATTCTTTTTCTTCTAGACTAAGCCGAAACTAGGAAATCTAATCCTATTATTGTTTCTAGCCAAAACTTGGAAGGAGGCTTCGGGATTGGCCTATTGTCGACTATAGGAAGGGATCTTTTGGGACTTCAAAATCGCAAGGTAAGAATAGGTGATATTCGGCCATAGGCCACTTTTATGAGTTTTGGGGTGAAACCGATTTTAACAAGGGTTATGCAGAGATTTTGACATCTTCATTAGCAGATAGCAACTTCGGGATTTAAGATTTGGAAGGTAAGTGAACATGCATATTCAGCCAAGGCCCTATTTAGTAATTGGGATATGTTTCTTATTTATTCAAAAGCCGGAAACTAACTAGTTCAGTGATTTAGTGTCTAGCCGATTGCAAGAAGGGCCATCACAAAGTTTTCGGGATTTGATTAGTAGTCAAATCGGCAGCAAGGTAAGATTTTGGTTGTGTTAATCCTTCGGGATTTGATGATTTGGCCGAATGGCCTATAGTTAAAATGATTACTGTTGGCCGAATGTAGGAACTTGAGATCTAGAGAATTAGATCGGGATTTTCGGGGTTTCAGTGAACTCGCTAAGTAAATCAGGTGTGTACCCCACACTATACCTTAATAGATTTTATGGTTATGTTTAATAAATGTGTTAATATGAAAGTGTAAGAATATGGCTTAAGTACCATGCAATGGTACAAAGTACTCAGGTACGTTTACCTACTCCTACTGTGAGTATAATATATGGCACATATGTGAATATTGATAAGAATGTGAAATAAGGCTTAAGGCATGATATTTGCATGATTTGTATGACATGGGGCATATGGGTGAATATGAAAAGGGGAAGTGATCTGGTGGTCTTTACCGCGATATCTGAATGTGGTGACTTATGTCACGTATTATCATCTGGTAGCTCTGCCACAATATTTATAAGGGCGATGAGCACGTTGTCTGCAGCGACTGCCTTCGATGGTGTGTAGCGGATGGAGGGTCGACTTAGTAGTCCCCACGGTGTGAGGGTCGGTACGGGTGATGTGTAGCGGATGGTATCTAGGATTGGGTTTGGGTTTGCATCATTAAAGTTAATTGTTATATATACATGTATGATTTGTTACGCCATGAACTGTTGGGACTTAGTGTAGGTGGTTATACACACTGAGTCTGTTTGACTCACCCCGTTGTGGGATATTTTTCAGGTGACGCTCAGTAGATGGACCGGGCCGGCAGGAACTTAGTGGTGGCCATGCTCAGCTCAGAATTTATTTCGTTTTGGACTTTTTATATTTTAAGTACTTTGAATTTATTCGGGATTTGTTTTGATGTAATAAGGCCAGTAGGATTGAACTATTTTATGCATGCATGTTAGTTATTTCGGTATGACACAATTTTTATCAAATTAACGTTTAAGTAATATTTTCAAAAATAAATAAATTCTAAATGTTTTGATAACTTATCACAAATTTGCAATACTCCTAATTTATGATTTTCAAGTACGAAATTAAAGCTTTAATAAAACTTAGACTTTTCAATTCAAACCCAACACAAAGTAAAATTTTATTCAAAAACATCCAAGTTTTCCAAAGTAACAAATAGTTTTTGAACCGTTTTACTCTAGGAACATGCCAGATCTGGTCGAGGCTCGTGGGCCGGGTTTGGGGTGTTTCACTTGTTGTAAATTTTGGTAGGAGAGGCAGAGAAATGAAAAAGATGATAGCTTTCCCTTTACTAATATTATTTTATTCATTTTTATCACCTTATATCACCAAATTTGACCAACATTTAATGCTCTTGTCTCCCTAGTCTCTATGGCTGGCCAACATACCCCAATTGGCCTAATTGCACTTTAATGACCTCTAATTTAATATTCTATGGCTATTAGACACCTCTACCTTGAAAAATAGAACTTTCACACTTAATGCGATTTGGTCCTTTTTCACAATTAAGTATACAATCAATAAAATTAAAGCACCAAAATTTGCATATAGCCATATAATAATGTCATAACACATAAAATAATAGAAAAAAAATTTTCCTCAACCTCAGATTAGCGGTCTCGAAACCACTGTTCCGACTAGCCCCAAAATCGGACTGTTGCATTTTATGCTTAGTAAGTTCGTATAACAAGAATTTAACTTACCAATCATGCTCATTTAATTAAACATGTATAACATGCATCCAAACATTTTTGATCAATTGCCTAAACATAAGCTCTCATCAAACAAGTTAGTCATAAGATTCATATGTATATCAAGATAACAGAGATCAGCTCATCGTATAATAATTTCAGAGTATTTCAAGGATATTCAAAAAAAAATCATAATAATCTCATGTTTTCTTTTAACAGAAGTTTTATCCGTTGAATCATTAAAATATCGATGGATACCTGAATAGTACACTTGAGGTATACAAATCAATAATCCGTCAACTCATGTTCAGGGGTACCCATAAGGGCACATAATTAGGAAGCACACTCTCAAGCTATATATCAGGATGCTCATATGAGCCATGTAACAGAAAGCTTATCTGGGCTATATCAGGAAACTCATAAGAGTCTATAACAGGAAGCTCATTGTGCCTAACAGGTAACTACGAAGGGTTATTATCAGGGAGCTCTAGATAGCATAATAGGGAGTTGAAGCGAGCCATGTCAGGAAGCTAATAAGAGCCTATATCAGGATGCTCACGAAGAGCTGCGTTTGTGTCTGCAATAAATGTTGGATCACAACCGATCGAATCGTGTAATAGGATGCTCAAAAAAGAGCTGTGGTAGTGCGTAACACATGCAGGATCACTACTGATCAAGATGCTCGAAGGAAATATATAACAAGATGCTCGAGAGGGCTTATAACAGGATTGCTCGTCTGAGCTATATTCTGTCTGCAACCTATGCAGGACCGCATTCAATATGGAAATCATGTATCCATCGAATTTCATTACTCAAACAGAACTTAACATTTTCCTAACATTATTGATCATGTGATTATTTCATCCATTTTTAACATTTCTATAATTCATATAAACACATACCATACTTAATTCAAGCATAAAAATAAACACAATTTAATTACACGAACTTACCTCGACGCGTGTTCGTTTATGAAAATCTACTAATCCGTCACCTTTTCTTTTCCTCGATCTAACTCTTTATTTGATCTTTCTAGATCTATATAAATGAATTTAACATCAATTTAATACATTTCATATTCAATTGAACTCAATTCACTTCCTAGGCAAAATTACCATTTTGCCGCTATACTTTTCATAAATGACAATTTTGTCCCTAGGCTCGGAAAATAAAATTCATGCAATTTAATCCTTATTCAAAGCCTAACCGATTTTTACATGATTTAATAATAGCCCACGAATTTCACAAAAATCAAATTTTTTCCATGGGTTTTACCATTTTTCAATTTAGTTCCTAAATCATAATTTCATCAAAGTTCTCTTTGTAAAAGTTGTTTATCTCTCAACAACCTTTCATTTTCTATCATAAATTTCAAAATTTTAGCATTTACATCAATGAAAAAGTTTCTATACGTTGATATCTTTACAAATTAGTCCCCAAANTACTAAAAAACGGGACCATGATTACTTACCCATTAAGCGCTTGATTTCTTTTCTCTTTTCTAGGGTTCACATGTATTTTGGGGAAGAAGATGATAATAATATGATATTTCTATTTAAATTTATTATCATCCATTAATTTTTTAAATATTCCAATTTAGTCATTTTCTTTTTCTAATTTTCCATGGATGATTCATCAAAAATATCTACTAACTCCATTTAATGGTCTAATTACCATAAAGACCTCAAGTTTTGAATTCCATAGCTAGTTAATCCTTATAGCTACTAGAATTCAACTTTTGCATTTTATGCAATTTAGTTCTTTCCATAATTAAATATGAAATCAATAAATTCTCTTATCAAATTTCCATACGTCTTTCCTATCTAATGCAGACCATGCAATAATATTAAAATAATTTTTCTTTATGACTCAGATTTGTGGTTTCGAAACCAGTATTCCGATTTCATTGAAAGCGAGCTGTTACAACTTTCCCCCTTTAAAAAAAATTTCGTCCTCGAAAATCTTATCAGTAACAAGGTTCGGATATTGCTTTCTCATTGTATTCTCTGATTTCTAGGTAGCCTCTTCTATACCATGTCGTTGCCAGCGAACTTTTATTAAAGCTACCTTTTTATTTCTTAACTCTTTTGTTTCATGTGCCAGGATTTTGATTGGTTCTTCGCTATAAGTCATATTAAGTTGAATCTCAACTTCTGTTAGAGAAATTACATGTGAAGGATCTAATCGATACCGTCACAACATGGACACATAAAAATCTTTGTGAATTCTGTCAAGCTCTGGTGGTAATGCTAACCGATAAGCAACAGGTCTGATTCTTTCAATAATCTCATATGGCCCGATGAACCGTGGATTCATTTTTCCTTTACGGCCAAACATGAGAACTTTCTTCCAAGGTGATACTTTCAAGAATACCTTGTCACCGACATAAAATTCTATCTCTTTTCTGTATAAGACTTTTGACGATTAGAGGCTGCTTTTAAATTATCATCAATCACCTTTACCTTTTCTTCCATTTCACGGTCTAAGTCAACTCCGTGTATCTTTTTATCACTAAGCTCTGTCCAATACAATGGAGTTCTACATTTACGACCATACAGAGCCTCATATGGTGTCATTTTAATGCTGGACTGATAACTATAATTGTATGCAAATTCAACCAAAGGCAAATACTTTTCCCAGTTACCTTCGAATTCTAACACACAACACCGAAGCATATCTTTTAAAATTTGTATCACACGTTCTGATTGACTTTCAGTCTAAGGTTGAAATGCAATACTAAAATGGAACTGTGTACCCAAAGCTTCGTGCAACTTATTCCAGAATTGAGATGTAAACTGGGGATCTCTATCGGAGATAAAGAAGACTGGTACTCCATGCAGTCTGACAATCTCAAAAACATATATTTCAGCCAATCTATCCAAGGAGAAATCCATACGTACTGGAATAAAGTGTGCAGACTTTGTTAGACGATCAACGATTACCCAAATAACATCTTTCTTTTTCGAAGATAAGGGTAATTCGGTTACAAAATCCATGGTAACTCTTTCCCATTTCCATTTTGGTATTGTAACTAGCTGTAATAATCCCTAAGGTGCCTTATGTTCAGCTTTTACTTGCTGACATATCAAACATTTAGATACAAATTCATAAATATCTCGTTTCATTCCAGCCACTAATACATGTTTTTCAAATCATTGTACATCTTGTTAATACCAAGATGAATAGACATTGTACCATTGTGAGCTTCATATAAAATCTTTTATACAAGTTCAAAATTCTTTGGTACACATATCCTACCTCTGAATAACAGACAACCATCAGACCCAATTTGAAATTCTGAATCAGAATCCAACTCGCACTATACCCATCTAGCTTGTAATTAATCGTCACTCTTCTGAGCTTCATAGATTTGTTGCAAGAATATTGGTCTAGCTTTTAACTCAACTATGATTGAACCATTGTTTAACAATGACAACCGAGTATTCATTACTCGTAAAGCAAACAAAGACTTTCTGCTTAGAGCATCAGTAACCACATTGGCTTTTCCCGGATGATAATCAATAACCAGATCATAATCTTTTAATAACTCAAGCCATCAACGCTGTCTCAAATTCAAGTTTTTTTGCGACATCAGATACTTCAAACTCTTATGATCAGTGAATATGTGACATTTTTCACCAAACAAGTAATGCCGCCAGATTTTCAATGCAAATACAATAGCTGCTAACTCCAAATCATGTATCAGGTAATTTCTTTCATGTGGTTTTAGCTATCTAGAAGCATAAGCTATTACTTTACCTTTTTGCATCAATACACAGCCTAAACCATTCAAGGATGCATCATTATAAATTACAAAAATTCTTTACCTGACTCAGGTTGAACTAGCACAGGTGCTTCAGTCAACAAGGCTTTTAATCTATCAAAACTCTGCTCACATTTATCAGACCACTCAAATTTTACATCTTTTTGCAACAATCGAGTCATCGGAGAAACTATCATTGAAAACCCTTTAACAAATATCTGATAATAATCGGCTAATCCTAGAAAACTTCTGACTTTAGACACATTTTTTGGTGGTTTCCAATTAATAATAGCTGAGATTTTACTCGGATCTACCCTGATACCTTCTGTAGACACTATATGCCCAAGGAAACCGACTTCCCAAACCAAAATTCACACTTACTGAATTTTGCATACAGTTGTTTCTCACGCAAAGTTTGCAGCACAATTCTCAAATGATCAACATGTTCATTTTCATCTCGGGAATATATCAAAATATCATCAATAAACACCACCACAAACTTGTCTATATATGGTCTAAAAATTCTATTCATTAAATCCATGAATACTGCAGGTGCATTAGTCAGGCCAAACGGCATCACAAGAAACTCATAGTGCCCGTACCTGGTTCTAAAAGTTGTTTTCGATACATCCGAGTCTTTCACTAGCAACTGATAGTATCCAAAATGGAGATCTATTTTAGAGAACACAGTGGCACCTTTTAGCTTATCAAACAAGTCATCAATTCGAGGCAATGGATACTTGTTCTTTATTGTGACTTTGTTGAGCTGTCTGTAATCAATACATAACCTCAAAGATCCATCTTTCTTCTTTACAAACAAAATCGGTGCACCCCAAGGTGAAAAACTAGGTCGAGCAAATCCTCTGTTAGTAAGTTCTTGCAACTGTGCTTTCAACTCTTTTAATTCTGTTGGGGCCATTTTATAAGGTGCTATTGATATTGGAATTGTTCTAGGAACAAGATCTATAGAAAATTCCACCTCTCTAACTGGCAGTAATCTAGGTAATTCTTCCAAAAATACATCAGGAAATTCACAAACAACTGGTACTGACTTAATCTTTGATTCCGATACTTTAGTATCCAACACATATGCAAGATAAGAATCATACCTTTTTTTGACACATTTCTGTGCTGATATTGTTGAAATCACATTAGACAACCCATCCAGTTTATCAGATTCAACTCGGAGCAATTCACCATTCTGACATTTTAACACAATGTATTTCTGTTTACAATTTACCACTGCATCATGTTGGGTTAATCAGTCCATTCCCAAAATTACATCAAATTCATCAAAGGGCAGTAACATCAGATCAGCCAAGAAACAGTAACCTTTTACCATTAACGAACAGTTTTTACAGATTTTATCTACCATCACAAACTGGCCCAGGGGATTTGAGACTTTAACCACGAATTCAATGGATTCAACAGATAAGTTTTTAACAGACACTAAATCCGTGCATATGTATGAATGTGTTAAACCAAGACCAGTCAAAGCAGTTATATCAGTATCAAGAAGAGAAAATGTACCAGTAATGACGTCTGGTGCAGAGGCATCTTCTCTTGTACGAATAGCATATGTCCTTACCAGTGCTCGTGCTTTAGATTTAATTGTTGAATCTTTTGTTGCACCTTGGCTACCACTAACATTTTTGGAGTGACAGGGTGGTCTACCTCTCGAGCCAGGGTTATTGGTTTTGAAATCTGAACAATATCTTTTTCAATCCTTTTTGAACAATTTTTAAGATAATGATCAAGAGAACCACATTTATAACTAGCTCTGCTTCTCATACAGCACCCACCAAAATAAAATTTGTTGCAATGTTTGCATCTAGGTTTAGAGTTACCAACACTTCCAACACTCGTTATAGATGGAGACGGAGATCTCGGATTAGAGCGTTGAAAGCCTCGTTCTTTACCAAAATACCTTATAAATGTAGTAGAATGATCATGGTATTTCTTTGATTTCTTTGAAGTAGATGCTTGTGACTTCCACCTTAAATCTCTTACTAGAAATCTGGGCTTCTCTATCTGCTTGTCTCTTCTCTTTGCTTAATTCTTCAGCTTTGTGTGCCCGATCAGCCAGTACTACAAATTTCCTTAATTTAAGAATTCTTATTAATAGCTTGATGTTTTCATTTAATCCTTCTTCAAAAGGTTTGCACATATCAGCCTCAGTTGGAACCCATTCTCTGGCATACTTGCTTAACTGAATGAATTCCCGCTCGTATTCAGATACTGTCATATTTCCTTGTTTAAACTCTATAAATTCTTTCTTTTTCTGATCCAAAAATCTCTAGCTAATATACTTCTTTCTGAATTCTGTTTGGAAAAACTCCCATGTAACATTTTCCCTTGGCACAACAAAAATCAAAGTATTCCACCACTGATAAGCTGTGTCTTGCAACAGTGATACAACACATTTTAGCCACTCAGCTGGTGTTCATGATAATTCATCCAAAACCCTGATTGTTTCTCTAATCAAAATTCAGCCTTTTCCAGATCATCTTCGACAGTAGCTCTAAATCCTTCGGCTCTATATTTACGGATTTTATCTACCGGATGCTTACCAATTCTAACAGGTTCAACACCTTGTGGCATGTCAGGAACCGGTTGAGGAGCAAAAGGGGGAGGTTGTTGTACAGTAGGATTTGTTCTTATGAATTTTATGAACCACTCATTCATCATTTGGAAGAATGCTTCTTTTTCCTCCTCACCTCGGACCCCAGATACGGGCCTTCTACTAGTAGTAGTTACAGATCTTTGAATTGAAGCTTGAGTAGTGCTCTCAGCTTCCTCTGATTCAACTCTAACTTGGTTTGATGACATTACTATATGAAAAACATTTTTGAAATGGTCAGGAGATATCATACTATCACAAATTATATAACGACATGTATAGCTAAACTCGTACTTGCTACGTCAGTCCAAGAATCGACTAAATTGTAGCTCTGATACTAATAAATGTAACACCTCTAACCCGCATTTGTCGCCAAAACAGGGTTACTGAGCATTACCAAAGTTTACAGTTCAATTACAATTAGTTTATGTCATTTGCTATTCATTTTTGAAAATCAATCACAATCAATCATAATGTCCCTTCTATGGGTCCTTGAGGCCCAAAATACATATTAGAATCGAGTCGAGACAAAATTGAGATCACAGAAAATTTTTCGTGAAATCTCAAAATTTTTCCTAGGTGGAGGCACACACGCCCGTGTGGAGCACACAGCCAATGACACTCTCGTGTCCCAAGCTGTGTGGGCATTCGATGTGAGGCACACAGTCGTGTCTCAGCCCGTGTCCTTACCCGTGTAACTCTCTGACTTGGGTCACACGGTCAGCCACATACCCGTGTGTGGACAATTTAATTTTTGAAAATTAAGTATAGGGACTACACGACTAAGACACATGCCCATGTGCTCGGTCGTGTGTCTCACACGGCTGAGACACACGTCGTGTGCTCAATTCTGAGCATTCTGTTTCTCAATTTTTAAGATGCAGGGGACACACGGCTAAACAACACGCCCGTACATATGGTCATGTGTCACACACGGTTGAAACACATGCCCGTGTGCCTGCCCGTGTGGACAAAATAAGGCCATTTTCCAATCCTTAATTCTTACCCTTTTCACCTTGCACCTACATCAACACCCCAACAAATTTCCAAACCAAATTGACACTTATAATACAAGCCAAATACAAGTAGTATTATGTTATATTAACACATATATATTCAAATGTTTAACTTACCACAATTGCATTTATGTTTGTTTGCAAGTTTTACCTATTATTAACTCAATTTCATTCATCTTTTGGTTTATATGACTTTTACCATTTAACCATTTCAACACATCTCAACATGATATGGACTTTTATGATTACATCAAAATACAATTTACACCAGCCATTCCAATGGCTAGATACAACCAAAATATTTCATCATTTATTTTAATTTAGCTTATACATGTCATTATACTAAATAAGTTTGCTATTTGTACCAAAACAGGCTGAAGGATAGTGTGATGATACTCCGACCGATTCCCAACCTTTTCGAGCTTCAGAGCACTATAAAACAGAGGAAAATAAAATAGAGTAAGCATTTTATGCTTAGTAAGTTCGTATAGCAAGAATTTAACTTACCAATCATGCTCATTTAATTAAACATGTATAACATGCATCCAAACATTTTTGATCAATTGCCTAAACACAAGCTCTCATCAAACAAGTTAGTCATATGACTCATATGTATATCAAGATAACAGAGATGAGCTCATCGTATAATAATTTCTGAGTATTTCAAGGATATTCAAAAAATAAATCATATTAATCTCATGTTTTCTTGTAACAGAAGTTTTATCCGTTTAATCATTGAAATATCGATGGATACTCGGATAGTACACTTGAGGTATACAAATCAATAATCCATCAACTCATGTTCAGGGGTGCCCATAAGGGCACATAATTAGGAAGCACATTATCAAGCTATATATCAGGATGCTCATATGAGCCATGTAACAGAAAGCTTATCCGAGCTATATCAGGAAACTCATAAGAGTCTATAACAGGAAGCTCATTGAGCCTAACAGGTAACTCCAAAGAGTTATTATCAGGGAGCTCTAGATAGCATAACAGGGAGTTCGAGAGAGCCATGTCAAGAAGCTAATAAGAGCCTATATCAGGACACTCACGAAGAGCTGAGTTTGTGTCTGCAATAAATGTTGGATCACAATCGATCGAATCGTGTAACAGGATGCTCACATAAGAGCTGCGGTAATGCTTAACACATGTAGGATCACTATCAATCAGGATGCTCACAGGAACTATATAATAAGATGCTCGAGAGGGCTTATAACAGGATTGCTCATCTGAGCTATATTCTGTCCGCGACATATGCAGGACCGAATTCAATATGGAAATCATGTATCCATCAAAATTCATTAATCAAACGAAACTTAACATTTTTCGAACATTATTGGTCATGTGATTATTTCATGCACTTTTAACATTTCCATAATTCATATAAACACATATCACACTCAATTCAAGCATAAAATTAAACATAATTTAGTTACACGAACTTACCTCGACAGTTGTTCGTTTATGAAAATCTACTAATCCGTCACCTTTTCTTTTTCTCGATCTAACTCTTTATTTGATCTTTCCGGATCTATATAAATGAATTTAACATCAATTTAGTCCATTTCATACTCAATTGAACTCAATTCACTTCCTAGGTAAAATTACCATTTTGCCCCTATACTTTTAATAAATGATAATTTTGTCCCTAGGCTCGGAAAATAAAATTCATGCAATTTAATCCTTATTCCAAGCCCAACCAATTTTTACATGTTTTAATAATAGCCCATGAATTTCAAAAAAATCAAAATTTTTCCATGGATTTTACCATTTTTCAATTTAGTCCCTAAATCATAATTTTCATTAAAATTCTCTTTGTAAGAGTTGTTTATCTATCATTTTCTATCATAAATTTTAAAATTTCAGCATTTACATCCATGGAAAAGTTTCTATACTTTGATATCTTTACAAATTAATCCCCAAAATAGATAAATTACGTTACTACAATCTTGAAAATATAAAAATTACTAAAAACGGGACATGATTACTTACCCAATTAAGCTTGCTTGATTTCCTTTCTCTTTCCTAGGGTTTCCATGTATTTTGGGGAAGAAGATGATAATAATAATATGACATTTCTATTTAAATTTATTAACATCCATTAATTTTTCAATATTCCAATTTAGTCCTTTTCTTTTTCTAATTTTCCATTGATGATTCATCAAAAATATCTACTAACTTCATTTAATGGTTTAATTACCATATAAGGACCTCAAGTTTTGAATTCCATAGCTAGTTAATCCTTATAGCTACTTGAATTTAACTTTTGCATTTTAAGCAATTTGGTCCTTTCCATAATTAAACATGAAATCGATAAAATTTTCTTATCAAAATTTTCGTACGTCTTTCTTATCATAATGCAGACCATGCAATAATATTAAAATAAATTTTCTTTATGACTCGAATTTGTGGCTTCGATTCCATTTTCACTGAAAACGGGCTGTTACACTATATAAATAGCTTTGATTTGATTGTTGAATAATATGGATGTCACATATATAATAAGAATAATTACAAGTTATTTTTACTATCGTTAAAGGTTAGCTTTAATTAAAAGTGATTTATAGTTAGCCTTAATTAAAAGTGGTTTATAAGGTTAAGGTTAATTGGATTCTGTTATTCAATAAAATATGGGCTAAATATGTACAAATACTCAAGTAACTAATTTTTAATTGATAATAATCTAGTTAGAAATTAAGATTAATGTGTAAAAGTTACATATGAGGGTTATGGTCTTTAAATTACACATAACGTAACTTTTCTAAAAATAAAGAGTCACCTCCTCTAAAATACTTGTGTACTAATTTGGAAGAGCAAATTAAGAATTTCAATGTATCGATGAATTCAAGTACACTTCCACATCTAATTTTTGGGATACTTTTAAAGAGTAAGGACCAAATTGATATAAGAAATTGTCATATTGAAGGCTAAAAATGTTATTTTACCCTTTTATTACAATCACATCAACAATTCTAATGGCAAAATTGACAAAGAGACCAAGATTTTCAAATAAAAAAAGTATAAGGACCAAATGCCTCCAAATATAGGGACTAAATTTTAAATTTTAAAAGAGTATAGGGACCTTTTGCATATTTAAAACTATTATTTGCTATCATAAAAATTAATATTAATGTGTAAGAGTTACATATTAGAGTTATGAGTCCCAAATTGCGTTTAATGTAACTTTTCTAACATCTCATACCGAAAAAAGAGAGATGTCTTCTCTTAAATACTTGAGTGCTAATTTGAAATATCAAAAACACAATACTCAAGGTTTTCAACATATCGGTGGATTCAGATATGCTTCCACTTCTAATTTTGTTCTTGATGGTCTAACATGACATATCTTAATTTGTAAGCTTTATATCTAATTTTTATAGTTCTAATACTGATGTGTTAAATAAAAGAGAACAATGTCAATAAAATTTAGGAAAGCTATTTTTTAACATTTCATATATGATTTGTCTATACGATAGGTATATGTGTTTAAAATTTGATAAATTATTTTAAATATTCTCCAAATTAACATTTAACTCCCAAGCTAATGATTAGTAGTATTAATTGAAGAACTTAATTGATACGAGAATGATACTTTAAGGATTCAACTTTTAACAACTAATTTGAAATCTGAATACAGTTTGGGACTTATCATGTAAATTTTTTTATATGACGAGTTGTTAAGATCAGAAAAATGAAGGCAATGGGTTCACAAATTATTGGTGGTGTGAAAAAGTCAAGCAGTTAGGTTACTTGGGGAGAATTATTGTTGGATGATTGCGTGAGAACATGAGAAAAAGGTTCTGACCTAACCGACCACGTAAACTGGCTCTTTTTCTAACTACACTGTCCATGAATTGAAGCAACTTCATTAATTACCTCCAAAATCCATGCGTTATTTAGCTGGTGTTTCTTGTTAGGTAACAACTGCCAAAATAATTCAAGTTTAGAAAATTGAAGCAAAATTGCTAAAACAATCAAATGTTTTGACTTTGAAAATTTGAGAATGGATTATTAGATAACGTAATTGGATTAAACTTGTTGGTCATAGATAATAATTTCATAACAACTTTGAATAGGATGAGGGTAGACTTTCTTCTTCTTCTTCTTCTTTTTTTTTTTTCTTTTTTGAATAAGATGAGGGTAGAAATTTTATGTGGAAGATAAACCAATAAAACTATAGAATTTTGAAATCAAACTAAATTTCTATTACTCTTTTGAGTAAAATTGAATATTAAATAAACCTCGAGCGTTTGGACTAGCCAATGGGGTTTAAAACCTTTTGACGCTTTTAAATTTTATTAAAATTTTTTTATTTTAACTCTCTATTTAATTTTCTATTTTTTTTTTTTACTCTTAAACTTACATTATTTGTTAAATCACCCAAAATAGATGAAAAAGATAATGTTTCTTAACTTTATTGATGTGGAAGTCCACATGTATGGCACATAAGCAATTAATTAAATTTTCAAAAATTAAAAAATATTTTATATAATTTGTAAATAATTTTAATATTTTTTAAAATATTCTTTTGAATTTTCTAAATTTTAAATAAATTATTATTTGCTGACATGGCATCCACATGGTAATCCACGTGTATGCCACGTCAGCAAAGTTAACAAATATTCTTCTATCTATTTTAGGTGATTTGAGAAATAATGCAAATTTAAAAGTTAAAAAGATAAAAAATTAAATAGAGAGCTAAAATAATTTTTTTAGTAAAATTAAAGAACCAAATAAATCAAATATTCTCAAGTGTGGCACGTTTTTGGGCACTTATATTTGTCCAAAGTGCCTCAATAATTCATTGAATTGCAAACTTTAGTTCAGTTTATATCCTTTTAAATGTAGTGGCTTATATATTTTTTTACTCGAGCTTTATAGTCCAATGAAACTTCACAACATCAATTAGTGTTTCTTTTTGTTGGAACATTTTCAAATATATATAGTGCTCCAATAGTTGCAAATGAAAAGTTACAAGTAATCAAAAGTTATATCACTTGGTTATTAACTAAAAGTTGTCATTATTTATAATGATGAGTTATGCCTCTTAAATTCAAAAGTTATGTCACTTGATTATTAACAAATAGTCATAATTATTCAAGTAGATATCTATTAAATAATTATGTTTATCGCTAAAGATATGACTATCCATTTGGGAAGTTATGTCTCTATAAAGAGACATGAGACCTCCTATAAATAGGAGTGAATTTCATTTTTATGACACACCCAAAAACATAGAAACAAAGTTTTTTTTTCTATTCTCTCATCATCTTTTATATTTGATAAACCGTAAAAGTAACATATTTTAATCCCACATTTACAAAGCTTTTGGATGATTTATTCCTTGTTTTATATAAAAAGGAGCTTTTGATCCTTTCTTTTCATGTCTTATACCCAAGAAAGCACCCAAGGATGAAAAGAACACAAAACGAGCCTAAAACGGAGCAAATGGGCCTTAGCACGAAATTTACACGGCCTGGCCCAAAGCACACACGGCCTCAACTCCGTTACACACGGCCGTGCCTCAAGTTAGAAATCCATAGTTTTTTTTTTGTTCGTCGAGGCACGGCCTCAACTTCGTTACACACGGCCGTGCCTCAAGTTAGAAATCCGAACACAGTCAGGTCTCGATCCACACGGGCGTGTGCCATGGCCGTGCCTCTATCGCTGGAAAGAGCGGTTTCAGTCGGAAAAGGATACTTAGGGAGAAAGAATCGCACTCCAAGAGCCTATAAATATCCCCCAAGTACCACTTTTGAAAGAGAGCGAAAGCTAGGCCAAGGAGCCAAGCCGAGAAGGTCAAAGTTAGAGAATAACGCGAGGATAGCCAGTTGATCCATCCCAAGAAGCCAGAGTTATACTTAAGATGGCGGAATTCTCCTTCAATTCCTTCAGGGGGTTTTAGGGTTTTCTTATGTTTTGTTTTATCTTTTCTCTTGCGATGATTTCTTTATTCATTATGAACTAAACCCCTCAGATACCTGAAGGGGATGAAACTTAGATGGATTTTGTTATTTGATTTTTAAGTTATATGATAAATTACTTAGTTTGTTCTTAATTATGTTGCTTAATCCAAATTTAATGTGCTTAGGTGGAGGAGGAATAGACCCTGCCTAATAGGAGATCTAACATAATTAAGCGGAGTTGATCGAACGCCTAGAGATAGGGTTACGAGATTTTGCCGAATTAGGGTGAAACCTAATATGGGAGTCCATTGATCGATTTACTTCTATCCTAGGGGGTTATTATAAGCGAACGAGAGTTCCACTAATTATCCTAGGGTTAGACGTTATTCGCCTCGAGAGAGGGTTTAATATAGGTTAGGGAGTCTCACGGATCAAGCTAAGTAAAGAAATCATATAATTTAGGGTTAGATAATAGGTGAAGTCTAGGTGGATTCTTCCCGAAGGTATCGTCGAAATCAACTGAGTTTTTCTTCAAAGTTATTTTCCAGTTCGTCTTCTTCTCTTTGTGTCCTTAGTTTAGTTGTCGTCAATTTAGTTTAAAAGCAATCTTCACTCTATTTTTAAGGCTGAATAATAAAAAGAAAGTGAGTAATAATACTTTTAGTTCCTTTGGGTTCGATATCCGGTCTTGCCTAAGCTATACTACTGTTCGATAGGTACACTTGCCTTTAATCGTTGTCAGAGTTAGTCTCCAGGTTTGATCATCCTTTTATAAATATTTAAAGCTCTGATTTACAGCAATCAAGTTTTTGGCGCCGTTGCCGGGGAACTAAAATATTAAGAAAACTCTATTTTTATTACTTTAGCCCTAATTTTTATTTTTTGCAATTTATTTTTCTTTTCGTTTCTATTTTTGTTTTTCTGTTTGCTGAAATTTTCTTTCTTTCTTTCCAGCAAGTACCTCTAGTTTATGACTAGAAGGAACCCGAGAGGACCTTTGATATTCGACAACGAAATCGAAGCTACCGCCCGTAGGAATCGTCGAGAAACCAGGCGAGCCCTAGATTACACAGAGAGAGAGGAATAAGATAGATCCAATCCTACTGAAGGGATGGACGAAAACAACCCACAACCACGCGATGTGGGGGAAAACAATGCTCCACGCACAATGTTCGATTATGCTAAACCACATTTAACAGGAGTAGAATCTAGTATTGTTAGGCCTACTATATCTACTAACAATTTTGAATTAAAGCCTAACACAATACAAATGATTCAACAGTTTGTTCAATTTGATGGTTTGCAGGACGAATATCCAAACACGCACATAGCTAACTTTTTAAAGTTCTGTGATACCTTCAAAATAAATGGCGTTTCTAATGATGCCATACGTCTTCGGTTATTCCCTTTTTCATTGAGAAATAAAGCCAAACAGTGGTTAAACTCGTTACAACGAGGGTCAATCACTACATGGGATCAGATGACCGAAAAGTTTTTGATGAAATATTTTCCACCGGCCAAAACGGCCAAATTACAGAATGATATCTCTTCTTTTGTACAGATGGATATAGAGACGCTATACGACGCATGGGAGAGATTCAAAGATCTCTTGAGGAGGTGCCCACACCATGGTCTACCCTTGTGGCTACAAGTCCAAACCTTTTATAACGGTGTAAACCCCTCAATGAGACAACTGATAGATTCAGCCGCCAGTGGAACGCTAAACAACAAAACTCCAGAAGCAGCCTATGAGTTCATTGAGGAGATATCATTAAACAATTATCAGTGGCAAGCTTCAAGGACCAAACCGACAAAATCGGCAGGAGTTCTTAACCTCGATGCCATGACCATGCTATCAACACAGCTAGAGATGATGAATAAAAGGCTTGATAATTTATGTTCTTCACAGGTACATCCAGTCATGCAGTACGACACAAGTGGAACTGTGGCGAATCCTGAGTACCCACCCTACCAACCGAGAGTAGAAGATGAATAGATGAACTATATAGGTAATAATTTTCGATCTAATAACAATCCTTATAGTAATACTTACAATCCAGGTTGGAGAAACTACCCAAATTTTTTGTGGGGAGGACAAGGAAACCAAGGAAATCAAAGGCAACAACCTCCTCAAAGTTTCCAACATCAGCCCTATCCACAAGAGAAGAAACCAATACACGAGAAGGAATCGGCAAACATAGAAAAACGCCTACAAGATATCGAGAGAACTCTTAAAGATCAACAAGCATTAATTGAAAATTTTACTGAGTCATTTGGGGAACTCACTAAGACAGTTGGAACGCTTACTAAGATGATCTGTGAAACACGTGCAGAAAATTTTCCTAAAGGGACAGAACAGGTAAAAGCAGTCACACTAAGAAGTGGAAAGGAATTAGGTGAACTGAAGAAACAAACCCCAAACGAAAATAAAACAAGTAATAAGGGAATTGAGGATGTGACTCCATTACGCAATGAGAACAAACCACCAATCCCATATCCATCAAAGTTAAAGAAAGAGCGAATTGATGCACAATACGGTAAGTTTCTTGAACTTTTTAAACAAATACATATCAACTTACCTTTTGTTGAAGCTATTTCACAGATGCCAAAGTACGCAAAATTCTTAAAGGAACTCCTGACGAATAAACGAAAACTTGAAGAGGTGTCAACGGTGGAACTTAATGAAGACTGCTCAGCCATCCTCCAAAATAAGCTACCAACCAAGTTGAAAGACCTAGGAAGTTTTACTATCCCTTGTTTAATTGGTAGATTGAATATTAAGAAAGCATTAGCTGATCTAGGCGCTAGTATAAATTTAATGCCTTATAAAATGTTTAAACAACTAGATCTTGGGGAACCAGCACCCACTAGGATGAGTATTTAGTTAGCAGACAAATTTATTAAATATCCTAGAGGAGTCATCGAAGATGTTTTGGTAAAAATTGATAAATTTATTTTCCCTGTTGATTTCGTTGTATTAGACATGGATGAAGACATTAATGTTCCCTTAATCTTAGGGCATCCTTTTTTAGCCACTGCTAGAGCTGTTATTGATGTAGGAGATGGTAAACTCGCACTAAGGACAGGAGATGAAGAAATCATTTTTCAAATTTATGATGCCTTGCGATATTCTAAAGAGCAAGATGATTCCTGTTATTTTGTTGATACTACTGATCATATCATTCAAAATTCATTACAGGAAATCATACATGACGACACGATGGAACTGTGCCTGTAACATCCTGGATAGGGCCTATGCATTTGCAGGTTAATTGTATGAAATGACAAGTTTCAAGTCCTATGAATAAATTTTTGATACTTTTGGAAACCTAGAAATGCATGAAAATGGAAATGAAAATGGAAATGAAAATGGAGATGGAAATGAAAATGAACATTTCTGGAAACCTGAACATTTTGGAAACTTAGACATTTTTGGAAACCTGAACATTTTGGAAACTTGAACATTTTTGGAAATGATCCAAAAATGGAAACTTGAACATTTTGGGAAACTTGGATATGTAAGAGAAATAAAGGAGTTTTATTCACATAAATATGTGAATAATAAGAGATAAATGAAGGAGTTTTATTCACATAAATATGTGAATAATAAGAGATAAATAAAGGAGTTTTATTCACATAAATATGTGAATAATAAGAGATAAATAAAGGAGTTTTATTCACATAAATATGTGAATAATAAGAGAGAAATAAAGGAGTTTTATTCACATAAATATGTGAATAATAAGAGATAAATAAAGGATTATTTTCTAATGAGATAATTGAGGAGATAATTGATGGATTAAAGGCTTTTATCTTTTAAATAAAAGAGATAATATTATCAAAAAGAGGAGTGGTGGCCAAGTAAAGGACTCCTAGGCTGATAATTTTGGCTATAAAAGGAGGACAGGAGGGCTACTCATCAACATTTGCTCCCTCTTCCTCTCTGCCGAAATTCTCCCTAGGCAAAACCCCTCTCTGCCGAATTTTCATTTAGCAAAAATCCCTCTCTTTTTCTTCTATTTTCTTCTCCGTTCTACTGTTAAGCTGAATCTTTGTGGATTCTAAGAAAGAGGGCAATCATCCACAACATCAAAAGGGGATCTTTCGGGAAATCTAAGGATCTAAGGTAAGGATTATAAATATAAATATGTGGTTAAAGATTATGATTCACGTTTTCAAAGTTAGATCTAATCTAACACGAAGTTATAGGATTTCAACAGGCTTATAAAGGAATCCTCTTCAGATTTGGAATCCCATCATAAGGTAAGGGATATTCGGCCAAGGCATAATTTGTTTAAGTGTTTTCCATTATTTCAAAAACCGAAAACTGACATGGTTACATACCTAGTATTAGCCGATTTCAAGGAAGAGGAATTCTAGCAACTGTTGGGACTTGATTAAATCAATTCGGCAACTAGGTAAGTAATTCTACTTCTAGTAGGATTTGGTTTTAAGACCAAATAGGTTTATTTATATGTTTTAATTAATGGCCGAATATAGGAGTGAAAGATCTAGATCGGTAGATCGCTCTACGGGAATTCACGGAAACTATTAAGCGAAAAAGGTGTGTACCCTTACTAACCTTCAATAAATTACGTGGTAATTATTAAATATATGAATATGTATCAGTATGTGAATGTGGTTAAGTACCACAAATGTGGTAAGGAGTACCCAGGTATGTTTCCTACTTTTGATAGGATTATGAATGTGATATACTTTGAACATGTGATTAGTAACATGAATGAAAATTAAGTATGTGGAATATGTTATAAAATAATTGGGGCATTTGGGATATATGTGAAGGAAGAAAGTGAAGGTGTTGACTTCGGTCTCACCAACGAAGGTGTTGACTTCGGTCTCACCAATGAAGGTGTTGGTTTCGGCCTCACCAACGAAATATGGTGGCTACGGCCCCATTGCGTGAATATGGTAACTTCGGTTACATTATTTGAATATAGTGTCTAATGACACAACGTAAGTGGGCGATGAGCACGTCGACTGCAGCGACTGCCTTCGATGGTGTGTAGCGGATGGAGGGTTGACTTAGTAGTCCCCACGGTGTAATTGGCAGGTACGGGTGGCGTGTAGCGGATGGACAAATAAGCTTGGGTTGGGTTGCATCATTATTTGATTTGAATATGCTTTGATATGAATATGTATGCCTGGAATGTTGATTGTTAGTTTGTGTACACATTGAGTCTGTTGACTCACCCCTTTGTGGGACTATTTTTCAGGAAATGAGCAGTAATGGACCGGGTCGGCAGGAGCTAAAGGTGGCCATGCATCACTTGAAGAATTTATTAGAATTTGGACTTTACTCAATTTTAGTATTTTCAATTTTATCTTTGGATTTGAATGATGTAATAAGGCCATAAGGCCCAAGTTGGATGGTTTTATTTCCCTGCTTTTATTTTCAGTTGTTATGTTATGAATTATTTTTGACTAAGTTTAATTAAATTTATTTTAAAAATAAACCCTAAATTGTTTTGTCACCAAAATTAAATGTTTTCTAAATTAAATAAATGGGTTTCCAACCTAAGCCCAACCAAAACCAATATCTTTCTAAAAATTCACAAAAAATTTTCTAAGTAACAAAAGAATTTGAAGCCGATTTTCTTAAGGAACATACCAGATCCGGTTCAGGCTCGTGGGCCGGGTGTGGGGTGTTTCAGTGCCTAACTCAAGAAGAGGGGGGAGAAGATGAAGATGATGAGCTGAATCTGAATACATCGTCATCCAAACAAATGAAAGAAGAAAGCATTGACAATGATGACGAAATAAAATAGAAACCCTCAATCGAAGAGCCACCCAAATTGGAATTGAAACAGTTACCAAAACGCTTAGAATACGCATTCCTCGGAGACAATTTTACATTACCAGTAATCATCTCTGCAGAACTAGAACCTAAGGAAAAAAAGGAGCTGATAAAGGTACTAAAAGAGCACAAAAAAGCCATAGCTTGGAAAATTTCTGACATCAAGGGAATAAACCCCGCGTTCTGCACCCACAAAATTTTAATGGAAGAAGAATACAAGCCGTGTGTGCAACCCCAGAGACGGTTAAATCCTAACATGAAAGAAGTGGTCAAAGCTGAGGTCATTAAACTCCTAGATGCAGGAATAATTTATCCTATCTCTGACAGCACTTGGGTAAGTCCTGTGCAGGTAGTTCCAAAGAAAGGAGGAATGACGGTAGTGCCCAATGAAAAAAATGAGTTGATTCCCACAAGAACAGTCACGGGTTGGAAAGTCTGTATAGACTATAGAAAGTTGAATGATGCCACCAGAAAAGATCACTTCCCTCTACCCTTCATAGATAAAATGTTAGAAAGATTATCCGGGCATATGTACTCGGACTATCCGGTTACTTCCAAATCCCCATAGCTCCTGAAGATCAAGAAAAGACGACATTCACATGCCCATACAGTACGTTTGCTTATTGTAGAATGCCTTTTGGATTATGTAATACACAACTACTTTTCAGCGTTGCATGTTGGCAATCTTTGATGAACTCGTGGAAGACATCATGGAGGTATTCATGGATGATTTCTCGGTATTCGGTAATTCTTTCCATCTTTGCCTTAAAAATTTAAAACGAGTTCTAATGAGATATGAGGAAACAAACCCTGTTTTAAACTGGGAAAAATGTCACTTTATGGTAAGAGAAGGGATTGTGTTAGGACATAAGATTTCTAGTAAAGGGATCGAGGTAGATAAAGCAAAGGTTGAAGCCATAGAAAAACTACCTCCCCCTAGTTCTGTTAAGGCTATTAGAAGCTTTTTAGGACATGCAGGGTTCTATAGAAGATTTATTAAAGATTTTTCTAAAATAGCTAAGCCTTTGACAAAATTACTAGAAAAAGGTGTTTCTTTTGATTTCAATCATGAATGTTTAGATGCATTTAATATCCTTAAGGATAAATTAATAAATGCATCGATTATAATTGTACCTGATTGGAACTTACCCTTTGAACTAATGTGTGATGCAAGTGATTTTGCAGTAGGTGCAGTTTTGGGACAACGAAGAGACAAGCATTTTCAGCCAGTTTACTACGCTAGTAGAACACTAACACCCGCACAAGAAAACTACACCACCACAAAGAAAGAATTGCTAGCTGTAGTTTTTGCTTTTAATAAATTTAGACAATATCTAATATTGTCCGAAGTTGTCATTTACACTGACCATTCAGGTCTTCGTTATCTTTTAAACAAACCTGATGCTAAACCCAGACTCATACGATGAATTTTCCTCTTACAAGAATTCGACTTGGAAATACAAGATAAGAAGGGAGCTGAAAATCTTGCAGCGGATCACCTTTCTAGACTTGAAAATCCACACACCAAAGAGCTCGATGAAGGTGGAATAAATAATTCGTTTCCCGAAGAACAACTCTTTTCTATAACACATTCTGAGGTACCATGGTTTGCAAATATTGCAAATTATTTAGCAGCTAACATCTTACCAAGAAAATTAACACACCACCAAAAGAAGCGATTCTTTGCTGATGTGAAAAATTATTTTTGGGAAGATCCCTTTTTTTTCCGCATTTGTGCAGATCAGGTAATTTGAAAATGTGTTACAAAGACAGAAGCAAACAAGATCTTGGAGCGTTGCCATTCAGGACCATCAGGAGGACACTACAGCAGTATTAAGACAGCACACAAGATACTCGAATCAGGTTTTTATTGGCCCACTCTATTTAAAGATGCCAACAGGTATGTTACCTCGTGTGATAGATGCCAACGAATAGGTAACATTTCTAAACGAGATGAAATGCCTCAAACATATATGTTATCATGTGAAATATTTGACGTATGGGGTATTGATTTCATGGGACCATTCCCTAATTCATTTGGAAACAAGTACATCCTAGTGGCAGTTGATTACATGTTAAAATGGGTAGAAGCGGAAGCTTTACCTACCAATGATGCTAGGGTAGTAGTCAAGTTTCTCAAGAAACTCTTTTCTCGATTTGGCACACCGAGAGCCATCATTAGCGATAGGGGTACGCACTTCTGCAATACCCAATTTGAAAAAGTTTTAAAAAAATATGGAGTATATCACAGAACAATAACCTCATATCATCCTCAAACCAGTGGGCAAGTTGAGGTGGCAAACCGAGAACTTAAGCGCATTCTAGAAAAAACTGTTGAATCAAATAGAAAAGACTGGGCATTAAAAGTAGATGATACGTTATGGGCCTATAGAACAGCATTTAAAACACCTTTAGGGACATCCCCATACAAGCTTGTATACGGGAAAAGCTGTCATTTACCGTTTGAATTAGAACACAAAGCTTTTTGGGCAATAAAATTTTTGAATACTGATCTCAAAATTTCAGGAAAGAGGAGAATGATGCAGATGAACAAGCTGGACGAATGGAGAACGGAAGCCTATGAGAACTCAAAATTGTACAAGGAAGCAACAAAGCAACGCCACGATGCTCGTCTCAAGAGATCAAGGCAATTTGAAGTAGGAGACTTAGTCCTACTGTACAACTCAAGGCTTAAACTATTCCCGGTAAAGTTAAAATCAAGATGGTCAGGACCATTCATGATCAAAACAATATTTCCATATGGCACCATCAAGGTAACTCATCCCACTAAAGGTACATTCAAGGTAAATGGTCACCGACTTAAAATTTATAATGGTACAGATTTTGGAGGTATGAGAAAAGAGCTTATGCTCCATGAGCCGTCCTTTAGAACCAAAAATAGGGAGAGTCTAGCTTAAGACTATAAACGAGCGCTTCTCAGGAGGTAACCCGAGCACTAACATACTAACATAGTTTTTATTTTTCTAACACCGCACTAAAATAGTCTAACAAGAAAATGCAGGATTTTTAACACGGCCTTGAACACGGGCGTGCCAATGGCCGTGTACAAAACAGGGGGCGATCTACGAGCGTGCCAAGAGCCGTGCCCAAATAGGGAAAAATGTCTATCGACAACACGGGTTGTGATACCAGAACACGCCCGTGCCTCTCAATCGTGCGAGGCAACTGACTTCCACACCATGGGCAAACCACGCCCGTGCCTTCAAACCGTGCGAAGCTACTGACTTGTCGAACACGGGAAGACACGCCCGTGTGACCTCACCGTGCCAACAGTTTTGCTTTATCAAGCACGGGCGTGCCAAATAGACACACGGGCATGCCACTAAACCTGAACGCGCCCAAACCTGAAAAACGCGAAAAACACGGGCGATTTCAAATTGACACGGCCGTGTCAACAGACCGTGCCCCCTCCCCCATAAATAGAATCTAACCGTCATCTTCCCTAAAAACAAACCCTAAATTAGATTTAAACCCCCTCCTCCCAAAACCGGCCAAACACTCACCCCCTTCCATTAAAACCACCTCTCCTCACCTTTTTCTTCCAAAAACAAACTAAAACCTTCCGCACGGCTGCACCACAACCGTGCTACCAAGCCCCACGCCCACGCCACAGCTGTGTTCGCGCTACAGAACCCCAAGCCACCGCCGTGCTCCACCCGTGCCAATCATCTCCTCCACCCCTGGTTTTATTTTCTTAACAAAATCTTTGATGGCATTTGTATTTATTTTTAGACTTTGTTAGAATTTAGTTTTGAAAAGCATGATTTATTTTTATTTAGGTCCCCATAATCTTTTATTACAACTTTATTTTTCATTTTGTTTAGAATTAACCCTGATTTTTAGTTAGTGAATATGCTCACAACATTCATGAATAAATTGCTTTTGGTTGCTGATTGATTCCATCCTAGACATAAAATCTACCAATTTTCTTGATATCGAATGAAATTGGTATGAGATACATTGGTCATTGTTCCTGTTATTTTCTGATGATTTTTTTCAGGTACCATGTCATCGTCACGAGCCAAACGATCCGTCCCAAGCAAGAAAAGAAAGGGCCCGGATCATCGTCAGCAAGTGCCTCCACCGAAACTCGACACTCATTTCTCCGGTTCCCCAAGAACACAAGATGAAAAGTACAAAGCAATCCGGGGAAGACCCCTAGGCACCAGTCGACGCATCGACTAGAATACAATGTGACAAGTTGGGCTCGAAACTGACATTAAAGCACTTCTCTCAACCGAACTATGGGAGAACTTCTTCAAAATTGACGAACCCACGTATATGGAGCTTACATTAGAGTTCTGCACCACCTTCATTTTGCAAGCAGTGACAACTCAGTTCAACGACCCAGGTGCTATTCAATTCCGTCTAGGGGGCTCAGTGCGTCGATTAAGTGTACCTCAATTCGCACGGCTCTCGGACTTTACACACCGAAGTTCATAGCAGAATACCCACTTGCTGGATTAAACCGTGAGCTCCACCGCACTCCGATCGAATGCTGGCGCACCCTACACCCAACTACAACCGACTACGACCCCAGTCGCTCTAAGGCGATGGCACTACACCCCACCCTAAGGTATATTCACGCTATTCTCGCACAAACCACCACAGGTCGCAAAGAGAGCACGGGCGTCGTAAACAAGCAAGACGCCTACTTCCTATCTTGCATGTCTGAAGGACATGTCTTCGATTTAGCATATTTTATCGCATGTGCGATTCAACACCAGACAGAGCAACATAGGAAGGGAATCTTGTCAATGGGACCATATATTACGAGGTTAGCTCGACACTTCAACCTCCTCAACTCCGACGAGCAGATCACCTCCCTCACACTGATGGGCAACATGGTTCCCCAAAGCATCCAAACCATGCTACATATGAGGATGATAAAACAACGTCGAGGGATCGATCCTCCGCAGTACAAACTAAAGACACAAATCAACGAGGAAGAGGACAAGGACATTCCTGATGATGTCCCACCACCATCAGAGGAGGCAACGAATCCAAACCAGCATCCATACCGAGTGGCAACATCATTCGCAGACATCTCTGCTCGACTTGATTGGTTCGAGATGCATTTTGCTGAAAACGCTCGACGTTTAGACGGATTAGAGGTGACGGTCCAACAAATATGCCAACACCTCAACATTTCATCATCAGCACCACCACCGGACCCAACCATGGATGAGAACCTCTGAGTCCATTTAATTTGTTTTATTTTCTTCATTTTTAAGAATTTATTTTATGTTGTTTAAATTTGAACTTTTATTATTATTATAAATTTTTATCATTGGCTATTTAATCATTCAAGCATCCCTAACAACATACCTCTTTCATCGAAAAGATCATTAACAAGTGACTTTGCAGAATAAACCATTTATTCCACCTACACAAAAGCACAATTAGGCGAAATGCAAAAAGTCACCTGATGCCACACACTGTCCACATCCTCAAGGATCTCGTTAGAAAATCCAGGAAGTAACACTTTTCCCTCCTATCTTTCGATTGATCACTAATTGTCATTATCTATCTTTGTACATTGAGGACAATGCACATCTTAAGTGAGGGGGGTAAAAGGACCTAATTTTTTGCATTATTCTCAAAACCCTGAGGGTAAAAGTGGAATAAAAGTTCCTAATTTTTTCGCTATTCCCAAATCCCTAATTTAGTCTTGTTTTTATGCAAAGTTGTCATATTACTAATTAGGATGAAATTTCTGATGATTTGTGATGATAATTGACATGTTTTAGAATAAGTCATAGTTAATTATACATTGATGTTTAATTTAAGGAATACTAGAGAATCAAGCATGATAAGTCTGTTTTTCAGGAAATAAAACTTTTGCTATTTAAATACTACCTTGAAATTTAAAATTCATAAGGATGATATCAAAACACCAATAATTTTTGTGAGTATTTGAACCTTATAGAGCATACATTCTTTTTCGTGCTCATTTTTTGATTATGAGTGTGTCAACCATGAACTGTTATTCTAGAACTTGCCTCGTTTTTACATGTCGAGACCACATTATGATTTGATATATAGAGATGATAAAGGCACCTAGGTTTTAACCCACTAATTCCACTAAATAGTCCACCTTTACAATTAACCCCTAGTGAACTCAGTTGATCCTAACATACCCTTTTTTATTGATTTACCTACTAATATTAACCCAAAGCCCTTGTATTTGTTATCCCCATTTCTTTTGACTACCCCTTAATCGAGACTTGATTTGATCGGTTACCAAAGTTTATTATTCTGATAGTTAAATTTATCATGTATTATTAGTTTGCTCTTAAAAAAAATTAGGTAGGTACTTGTCAAATCAATCTCGATTCTAACCCTCTAATTTCAGCCTATGACCACACCTTTTACCCTAGCCCCATTAAAACCCTAATAAAGACCTTTTGATCTGTTTGTCATCTCATATTACAGTGGTGGAGATTTGATTTTCAGGCAAGCCTATGGGATTAACTTTTCAGGTTCGACTTATGAGCGATCTTTTTCTGAACCTTAAACACTTTAGAGTGATTTGAGTGAATCCTAAGTGAGGATATCAATCCTTGTCGGTTTTGAATTAAAAAGGTAGTTATTTAAAAGAGGGAAGACACCTATGTTTTCGAGGTACAAAATTATGACTTATTTCGTTTAAATCTTTAGGACGCTTTGAATCAAATTATCCATGTATGAATTCTCTACGAATTAGGATAAGTCATTGTTGATAAGAATTATAGATCATGGAAAGTTTGTTTTAATTATAAGTTGAGAATTTTGCTTGAGGACAAGCAAAAGCTTAAGTGTGGGGGTATTTGATAAAGCGTAAAAGTAACATATTTTAATCCCATATTTAATATGCTTTTGGATGATTTATTTCTTGTTTTATATAAAAAGGTGCTTTTAATCCTTTCTTTTCATGTCTTATACCCAGGAAAGCACTCGAGGATGAAAAGAACACAAAACGGGCCTAAAACGGAGCAAATGGGCCTTAGCACGAAATTTACACGGCCTGGCCCAAAGCACACACGGCCGTGCCTTGACGAACACATAGAGCACGGCTTCAACTCTGTCACACACGGTCGTGGCTCAAGTTAGAAATCCGAACATGGTCAGGTCTCGATCCACACGGGCGTGTGCCATGGCCGTGCCTCTATTGCTGGAAAGAGCGATTTCAGTCGGAAAAGGATACTCAGGGAGAAAGAATCGCACTCCAAGAGCCTATAAATATCCCTCAAGTACCACTTTTGAAAGAGAGCGAAAGCTAGGCCAAGGAGCCAAGCTGAGAAGGTCAAAGTTAGAGAATAACGCGAGGATAGCCACTTGATCCATCCCAAGAAGCCAGAGTTATACTCAAGACGGCGGAATTCTCCTTCAATTCCTTCAGGGGGTTTTAGGGTTTTCTTATGTTTTGTTTTATCTTTTCTCTTACGATGATTTCTTTATTCATTATGAACTAAACCCCTCAAATACCTGAAGGGGATGAAACTTAGATGGATTTTGTTATTTGATTTTTAAGTTATATGATAAATTACTTAGTTTGTTCTTAATTATGTTGCTTAATCCAAATTTAATGTGCTTAGGTGGAGGAGGAATAGACCCTGCCTAAGAGGAGATCTAACATAGTTAAGCGGAGTTAATCGAACGCCTAGAGATAGGGTTACGAGATTTTGCCGGATTAGGGTGAAACCTAATATGGGAGTCCATTGATCGATTTACTGCTATCCTAGGGGGTTATTATAAGCGAACAAGAGTTCCACTAATTATCCTAGGGTTAGACGTTATTCGCCTCGAGAGAGGGTTTAATATAGGTTAGAGAGTCTCATGGATCAAGCTAAGTAAAGAAATCATATAATTTAGGGTTAGATAATAAGTGAAGTCTAGGTGGATTCTTCCCGAAGGTATCGTCGAAATCAACTGAGTTTTTCTTCAAAGTTATTTTCCAGTTCGTTTTCTTGTCTTTGTGTCCTTAGTTTAGTTGTCGTCAATTTAGTTTAAAGCAATCTTCACTCTATTTTTAAGGCTGAATAATAAAAAGAAAGTGAGTAATAATACTTTTAGTTCCTTTGGGTTCAGTATCTGGTCTTGCCTAAGCTATACTACTGTTCAATAGGTACACTTACCTTTAATCGTTGTCAGAGTTAGTCTCCAGGTTTGATCATTCTTTTATAAATATTTAAAGCTCTGATTTGCAGCAATCAATATTCCTAGATTGTTTTATAAATAATTTCTACAGTAATTATTTATAAAAATTGATATCCTTGGTAGGCTCCACTTAGTTCTCAGTGGACTGTTTTCGTCAGTGCAAAGCGCAGACAATCATTGCATCATTGATATTCATTTTCCAATAACTCTGCACCATAATATAGGTGGGAGTGAATAGAACCTTAAAGAAAGTAGCATTGATACATGTCTTGAAGCCTCCGTTAATTTCTCATGTCACATCCCAAAAATCGAGTTAGTAAAAATTGGGTTAGTGAAACCGAGAGTGGTCATGTCTTATTTTTAGATTAAGGTTGTGAAATTTTAGTCAAAGTAAATTGATTTAGCTCAATGCTTAAGTGTTGTGAGTAGTGTGTGAGAGGTTTTGGGTTCAAATCCTTTCCCTTTGAATTTTGTCTAACTTTGGATATTAGAGTTATATATTATTTTCACTCAATTGATGATAGAATGAGCTTGTTGATTTAATGGTAAGGATTCAGGTCACCCTTTAGTCTTGTGTTCAAATCCTTGTGTGTGCAAAATTGAAAATATTTTTACAGCTCCTTGCTAGTGCCGCCCATGTAATAGTGTTTGGGCTTAATTCAAATTTTGATAAGTTGATAAGTTGTCAGGAAGTTGGATTTTATTATATTTTTTAAATAATAATACTCAAATTTCCTCAAAAATCTCCCCTAAATTTGCCGCCCACTTTTTCACTACTTCCTTTTTGTCGTTTTTTCTTTGCTCTCCCTAATTTCCACAAACGTTGCCTTTCTTTTGGGGTTTTCTCATCATTTTGGTTTTCTTTTCCTTTGGTACTTCTTATTATTTAATCCCATAGTTCCACCATTTTGGTTCTCTTCTTCTTGTTGCTGTTCCCTAGCCACTGTTTCATTTGACGTATCATTCCTTAGCTTCCGTGTTGGTCGTGTGTGGGTAGAGAGTGAATACCATTTGTTTATTGTTAGTATCATTTGTTCATTGCATGAATACGGTGAGACGAATGCTCCTGTGGCAAATTTGTTTCTGTTGGAAGTCGCAGTTTCTTTAAAGGTTCTAGAAGTGTGCTATTGCGTCGAGGTTCAGAACCGACCAGGTGTATGACTTGATCTCATAGAAACAATGAATGGCAGAAAGCCAAAAAATCCACTGTAGACGTCAAACGACGATGGACCACACGGGCTAGGTTATTTTGGTTGTGTGGGCCACATAGGCATGTGCTAAACCTTTGGGCAGGTTATGTGAACAACACGGGCTAGCCAGTTGGGTGGTGTGAGCCATATAGGCATGTGGGCCCATTTTCTGAAATTTTTCCTTATGGTCATAAACAAAATACGATTCGAGGTTAGCCACTTCGCAAGTTTTGTAATGTGATATGTATGAATTTTAAATGCGAAATATGATATTCTCTCTGTATGTACTATTTTTGAAATTATGATAGCATGACCTAATGTGTGAGCTTGTTGAGTTTTGTAATGGCATGTTTTTGTTCTTCTATGTTCGTATATGAGCATGTGAAATCTGATTATGTTATTCTGATTATTTCTTAAACTGTTATATGACTATGCATGTGACATTATGGTGAAATTGTTTTTCTTTTGTTGATATTTGATACATTTGTTCTGCAAAGCATGGAACTCCATTCCTTTTGATTTCTGTGAATTGTAGAACTACATGTTTTACATGTTTTTCATTCAGATTCTATATATGCATATCATGTCACATTCTATGGGGATGGGATGATATGGTAAAGAGGAAGTTCTGATAGTTTAATGATCTGCACTATTTGGTGGTTTAACCACATATCTGTTCTGGCAGCTTGGCTACAAATATAGTGGCTTAACCACATATATATGATCTGGTAGTTTAATTGCATCTCTAGTGGCTTTGACCATAATTTTTCTATTGGTGTGCTTTGGGATGGACGAGTTCTGGGGAACTCTAATTGGTGTGTAGTGAAGTTGGGTAAGATGTTTTTTGAATAAAAATTTGCATTATGTTTTTCGAAATTACTACATTGACATTTCATACATGCTCAATTTTGTTCATTTGAACTTGATAGAATTCTTTGTGTTACTCTGAACTATTTGATATGTTATTTGTGCTTCTATCTGAGATAAGTTACACACTAAGCTTTATAACTCACCCATTTTTCTTTAATCCTCTTAAGTAATCATCAATCTTAGGATCAGACGGCGTGCAGGAGCTCCGATTGGTTTTTCAATAATTTAAGTATGATGGTTCATGTTTTTTTTTAACTATTTTGGACTTTTTGGGTTTGTAAATATGTTTTAGACTTTGTTTTTGGTTTTTTTTTTTTTGTTCTTCGACTTTTGATATATTTAACGCAAAATTGAAAAATCATACAAGTTAACAAATTGAAAATTCGATTTTCAACTCAAACTCTGAATTTTTTTTTTTTTTTGCTGCTAAACTAAGAAAATGATTAAGTGATTTTACTATAAAACAAGTGTTTTCGAGTATGAGATTTTCTAAAGAGTGCAAGAAATGTTTAACTAAAAGTTATTATTTCCTGACCATTTGTTTTCTGAATATTTGTTTTCTAAAATAAGATATGTTACGGGAACAAGGTTAAAGTTTTAAATTTATCAATGTCACATTCACACTCGGGCCATAACTTCTAGGCCGGGTTTGGGGTATTATATCTCATAAGTTCATTTTATCCTCACACTCCAATAATTTTAAGGTTCGGTTTTCACAATTTATGAGAAATTAATGAATGTGTGTCTACTCACCGTTCATTCACATGCCACTACAAGCATGGTACTATGAGAATGGTTATCAACAATTAGACAATATTGAGGTCAACGATCTTGTTAAATTTTGATTTATAAGATATCTTTATCATGAGTAAAGTTATGTCTTATTTATCATTTTACTCTTATTGCATGAATCAGATTTCAATTGTAATGTGCTTATTGAACTGTATTATGCAAAAGATGTGGGTGTCTTATGAATCAATTACTTGACAAAAATCAAAAGCTACTTCATTGTATGCATGACATTTTAATATGCGTGATTATGATTGGTATAGAATTATATATTATATAATATATATTATGAATGAATAAAAAAAAGAAAGACAGAAGATGGATGGATGGATGGAATAAAAAAGTATGATTGGGAAACGATCTATTAATGGATTGAAACAATTTTTTTTTAAATGGTAATGACATGGTTTAAACATTAGTTGAACATGCTTCTATCCAATAAAAGCATTATGACCATTTAGGAAAACCTTCTTAAGCCAAAAGGTTGTGTTATTGAATCCAACAGTTACTTTTAAAAGGTTTGGTTGAAATGATCTCTTGAAACTAAAAAGTGCAACTTGAAAAGTGATGTTATTCTAAGGAGTCGCTTATGCACCTATCAGTGCATTATAAATAAACAATAAGTTTGAAGAATTGAAATTTAATTCATTCCATCCAATTTGTGAGTGAAATTTTTAGTACCAAAATAAGCATTTTTTATTCTATATTATAAAGTTTGTACTAGAAATGATTTTGGCAATAAATGAAATAAGTCATGCAATTTGCATGGTTAATTTTTCTTGTCAAGTAGAATAGTGGAAACCATTGACTTATACAAAGATAATTATTCTGGTATGAAATCTTTTAGTGAGAATGTGAATATAATAATCATATATTTAAAATCGAGATCATAATGTGCATATTTATGATGATGCACATGGTTTCTATATAGCCTAAATTTTATCTATAAACTCATGATTCTATAAAGTTTTGATAAGTAAATTTTGAAATTTATTTTGGAAGTCATGAATCAAAGATCTCGTGAGTATGAAAATATAGCAATATGAATGCTATTTGACCCTTATAGGTGATGGACATGATTTTGATCATAGTAAAAAAAAATAATTAATGATGTCCATGATGAAGGGTGAATAAATGTGTGATTTTATAGTCACTTGATTAAACAATTGATGGTCATTTAATATGACTATATATGGTACACACTTGTATATATGTGGTGTGTTGAGAAAAATAATGTTATTTGACTAAGAATGTAAAAAAAAAGTTTTAAAGTCATGTACTATAACACCCCAAACCAGGTCTATGCGTTAAGACGAGATTTGGTTTGTCACACAGATCAAACATCCATTTAATCCTTTAATGATTAAAGTAAATAGTTCTACAGAACCTTTTGAAAATGAAGTTTAGTAAAAATTAAGAAAAAGATTTAAATCAATGATTTTAAGAAATACTAGTTTGAAATCTTATCAATTAGTATTTAATTGTCAAAAACCATAAAGTAGTTTTTAAAGAGTTCAAAAGAATTTGAAAACAAGAATAGTTAAAGAATCTCAAATATTTAAAACAAAATTTTAAATGAAACCTATAGAATTAACAATAGCCCATATTAAGTGTCTTAAAACCAAATTAAATCAATCCACACATAAAAATCCATAAAAATATTAATTAAAGGCCTTATTACATCATACCCAAAATAGTAATTAAAAGAAATCACTTAATAAAAGTTCATAGTTTATAAAACCCATATCCGCAGTATGGCCTCCACGAAGTCATCCTTGGCCCAGCCTTCGCCAATTGCCATTACCTGAGATGGATAATTAAACAGAGTGAGTTACTCAGAACTCAGTGTGTAACTCACTTACCGTATTCATTGGGCCAGATCATCAAGACATTATTTTGGGCTTGAGCCCATTTACGGATTTAGCAAAATAATAAATGAAATGCATGTAAAATGAAATTTCCCAACCAAACCTAATTTCCATCCGCTACACACCTCCCGTACCAACCAACACACCTGTGGGGATCAAGTCAACCCACCCCGCCAACACACCAAACGTAGGCATAAAGCCATTTTAAATAATATTGTCGTGCACCACCGAACTAGATTGTGACAAAGTCATCGAACTAGAGGCATTAAGCCATAAAAATTTGTGGCAGAGCCACCGAACTAGATTTTTGGCAACAGGCCTTTCTTCTCTTCATCAATTATCCCAACCCATGCAAACATGTATGCATAACAATCTATATCCATATGATAATTTAACAGAAAGCCCATAATACATGTGAGTCTATATTTCAAGTTTTCATTTTGGTCCATAAGACAAAATAGCATTTAGCCCATTTAGAAATCTAGCAGTTTTTCGGCCCATTTAATGATCTAGCAGTCTTTCGGCCCATTTAACGATCTAGCAGTTTTTCGGCCCATTTAACGATCTAGCAGGTTTTCGGCACATTTAACGATCTAGCAGTTTTTCGGCCCATTTAACGATCTAGCAGTTTTTCATAAATTTCACGACTTTAACTGTTTTCATGTATTTACACAAAAGTGTTAATTACTACGTATTTTTCGATTTTGCCATCTTTACGATTTTATCCCAATACTTACGGTATAGTATCTAACCCGAGATAAGTGTGAAGTTACACACCTGGTTACTGTGAGAACTAGAATTTCCCGCTCGTCGATACCTAAACGCATCACGATAAATTAGAACACTATAATTTATTTACAAATCGAATCTTAGAAATAACGATCTAGACTTTTACCATCAGAATTTTGAACCACTTCTATTTGCGGCTTCTCCCCGATTGTTGGTTCGTTAACCGATGAAAATCCACGAACAAACAAAGGTTCGGGAGTACGAACGACTTCAAACAACTGATTCTCCTCGGATGAGCGTCCACAGCCCGGTGGAAAATCTCGGATTCCCGAAACAGCCCTTCGCTTAAACTTAGGGGGAATAACGGAACCACCCCTCTTCCGAACACTATTCACTGCCCGTTTCATCCCTATCTTGATTGTCTCCATTGACAAAAGATCATTAGTCCGACTAATAATATACTGAATTTATGACGAACAGTTTTAAGGGTGAAATTGGCTTACCACAAATATCCTTGTTCCACAATATGTAAATCGAGCGATAACGTCCCCTTAACACTTTAGATCGATTCCAACGATTCATGATGCTTACGAACACTTGAGTTTCGGCCCTCCAATATCACACTAAATATAACAAAAGGAAATTTTTAAGAGAATGAATAATGATTTCGATCAAAGAGATTCTCCCTATCATCATTAAGATTCGGCCAAAGCAACTAATAACCAACATAAACTAAAAAGAAACTCTTACCTATTGTCCACGGTTGAAAAGAAATGATTGAGAAGAATACTTATGTATAATGGAAGATTCGGCTATGAATAAACAAAGAAAAGGAAAATGGTTCAGCAATGGGAGTAATCTAGCATTCGACCATAAGAGAAAATTGATGACGAAAGTTTAGTTGAGAAGAAAATAAAAATGAAAGAAGGAGATGATGATGATGATTCGGTTTTCAAGAGAGAAAAGAGAAAGAAAAGAGTTGAGTTTAGGAGAAATGTGCATTCGGCAATGGGGGAGGAGAAGGAAAAAGAATGGCCTTTTTGTTTTGGTAGTTTTCGGCACTAGGAGAAAAAACACTAGAATGATTAGCAAAGAAATGACCAATGGTCAAAAAGATGACCAAAAGAAATAAAGCAAATGTTGTTTTCTTCTACCAATACATTCGGCCAAATGAAGAAAAAGATGAATGGAGGAAAATGTCTTCAAACAAAACAAAATGACCAAAAGAATTCTAACAAGCTCCATCCTACCAAGCAAACCACCAAATTCGGCTCCCCCCTTTTTTCCATAAGGCCCTCCAAGTTCATGGTCAAAATGGCATGAAATAGTTTCCAAAACATCCACCTTGATACATGCCTTGTAATCCTCCACTTTCCCAAAGTTTAAGAAATCCTATCCCCAAAATCAAGCAATTCTATCCCTTAATTCATGCTTACCATAACCTTAAGTCTCATTACCATAAAAATTTAGTCCATCTTATCCATAATTGATGCTTGGCTGACACATGCTAGGAAAAAGCAAAAATAAAAGCTCCCAATTTGCATGCTAGGAGTTTCGAACCTCTCCCTTCAAGTCCAACTTATGGCGCCATCACCACTTTGCCAATTGCTCATCTTGTGCCATCTTTTATCACTTAATTAACTTAACCTTCAAGGTCACCTGATTCATCTACATTAAAGTACTCTTTACTAAAATTTATTCTAATTCCAAATAAAATCGAGTCTTCTCAAGACTATATTAAGCACACAATAAAATCATACTCGAGCTAACACCAAAGACAAACAACATATTGATACTCAAATTTTTAGGATGTTACATGTACTGAATTTGAAAAGAAGCTATAACAAATAGCAAATATGTTGTCTAGTTTCACCAAGAGATTTGAGACCTCTTTACAACAACTTACTCAATGAAAAATACATGATGTATGGTTTCTTATATTTGATGATTATGAAATTAATTTCTTGGATATCAAGAAATAAATAAAAGTGTCAAATATGAAATTATCATGATAAGAAAAAATAAAGTGATCACTGAAATTTGACAATAGTATAAAGGATATCCTTGATAGCATTCTTTTGCAAAAGAATGGGTAATTGATCATGTTAGGGATGTTGGTCTTGTGAATTTCAATACACAAATTGATATAAAGTTTCACCATGTGGTATAGATAATTAACATAGCTATGTTGAAAATTTGGAAATTTAAGAATGAGGTACAATCCTATAATATTTGAGCCACCCATGATGGAAACTCAACTCAACGCTTGGTATAACATCAAGTCTTAAGTTCAATAAGACAAAGTACATCATCAATATGTGATTCCTAACACTATAACATAAAATATATTATATCATCCCAAAGGAAAAATTGCTAGGTAACCATAATGATAAGGAAAGGCTGAGAGAAGTGTACTCTTAATGGACCCATAATATAAATATGTTAGAGTGTTATATTTGCGACAACACTCTTAATGGGATCTACCTATTGAGTGGAAGTGTGGTCACTTCTATGAGCTCAAAGACTTAGCTCTGACAGCACTCATGAAAAGAGAATGGTCATAATAATGTCCTTAGATACTATGCATTGACTAGTGTTGAAATCATTATGTGAGATGCATTTGGTTTGACCAAATGGAATAGCTGGTTCAAAGCATACAATACCATGAAATTTTGATTAACTTTAACATGTTTTCACTAAGTGAAGGTTCAATCGTGAAACACTTTCATTTATGCCATTGATTTCCAATATTACCAAAATCTAGAAGATTTTATAATTGGGGGGGATATTGTTGGAACATTTTCAAAATATATATAGTGTTTCAATAGTTGCAAATGAAAAGTTATAAGTAACCAAAAGTTATGTCACTTGATTATTAACAAATAGTCATAATTATTCAAGTAGATATCCATTGAATAATTATTCATTTGGGTAGTTATGTCCCTATGAAGAGACATGATGCCTCCTATAAATAGAAGTGAAATTTCATTTGTATGACACACTTGAAAACATAGAAACAAAGTTTCTTTCTATTCTTCCGCCAACTGTTATATTCCTAGATTGTTCTATAAAGAATTTCTGCAGTAATCCTTTATAGGAATTGATATCATTTCTATGCTTTGTTCAATGTTCAGTGGACTATTTTCATCAGTGTAAAATGTAAACAGTCATTGGACTTCATTGTATCCTCAAGGTTTATTTGCTAGTAACATTTTTGCACACCATAATATAAGTAGGGGCCAATAGAACATTAAAAAAGTGGCAATGATACACGCCTTGAAGATTTCGTTAATTTCTCATAAATTCATTTTATCCCCACACTCCAACACCTTTACAATTATGCTGACCTATTACTTTTTCTTTTCTTCTGTTTCGTACTGCATGTTTACTTTTGTTCTGATCATATGGTAGCCTATATGTGCTACTTGTTTATCTTTTTTATTTGAAAGTTTTGAATAACTTTATAATTCAATATATATTTTATCAAATTTTAGTATATATAATTGTTTTTATATTAAAAAATTTTAACTTATTTACTATTTTAGTTTTCAATTATTTCAAGTTAAAAGTTTTGATATTTTACTTAATATAATAAATAAATTTACATATTTATATATATTAATTAATCAAAATATTTAAATATATATAATAAGGTACCCATATTTTAGTGTTTTAAACTTTTTTAATTATTTATTATACTTCCAAATATGTTATAAGTTCTATTACATACAAATATTATTGTCTTTAATGATCATTTTCTATTCTCGTTATAATTCACCTCATAATTGTTGTCGCATTTGAATCTGAACACATATTTCATTGCCATAGTCAATCTCACACAATCTCACCACTACCACTATTTATAATCTCATCAGAGTCAATGTAACACCCTGTTTTGGTGAGTTTTGAATTTAGCGAGCGGCATAGTGCTATTCACCCAATTGATGCTTTTGGCATATAGGTTGGGCACATCGTTGACGTTGTAGTATTATGTAAAGGTAGTTCTCTAAATCTGTTGAGTTGTAGAGAAGAAAAGATTGGTAAAATTAATGATCATTTTTGGGTGAATTGGGTTATCACCAAAGGTATTGTTCACCCAATTTATTAGGTTATCAAGTTAGTTACGTTCTAACGAGGTAGTTAGGATGGAATGAAGGGTTGGACCAAAAATATAAAAATATTGAATTTCCATTTACAACTGTAAACCATTTTATTAAGGCAATCTTGAAAATTTAAGACACGTGTCAGGTTTCAATAAGGGCTTAGGTTATTTATGTAGATGCTCAGGTTGGAAAAGAGAGAGTTTTTCTTCTTCCTTCCTCAAGAAATATTGTTACCTGAATCTTAAAAAAATTACAATATTTCTTTCTTCGTCAAGCTAGAGATGTAGATCTGGATCTCTGTCAATAGTTATTTCATAACAAGGTAAGTTTTATGGCTTTACATGTTATGCTATGAAAGATTAGGACCGTAAGGTTCTGAATTGTAAGATGAGGAAGTGAGGCCTTATATGAAGGATTATTTGGGTTTGTGTTATAGGAAAGGGCTAAGAATGGGTTTTGATGGTGCTCTTCCATTTTTTAAGCAGTGGTAGTTGCAGTTTCTTGTTGGATCTAGAGTTCAAGCTACTATTTGTGGATGTCAGGTGAGTCTTTAAGCTGAATTTTGTATGAACTAATTCTGCAGAAACTGATTAAATAATGAAACCAAAGCTAGAAAATAGTATGATGGTAATATAACTGTATGAATGATTGTTGAAATAGAATGCATATTATGATATGGAATCTAAGAAAATTAGGTTAGACATACATGTCTCGGATGTGTGTCATGGGGTATGATATGTTAAAAGATGAGTGTGATTTGTGCTAGTGCATGAATGGTCTGTGAAGTGAGTCTATGTCTGTTGTTTAAAGGGATCCGTCGGACTTTAAACACACCTCTGAAAGGAAAAGTCCATGGCCATGACACCATATTGTGTAAGACCATAGCTAGGTATGGCATCATATGAAAGGAATTAAAGGAAGGTTATTACCCAATGGGGTTCTCTGCATGTCCCAAGACGATGATGGGAAAACCTTACATAACGACACTTAGGCAAATTCATATTGTAAACACGTCAAGAATGAAAGCCTGTGGTGTAATATGAAAGAAAGCTTGTGTGGAGTAATATGAAAGAAAGCCTGTGAGGCATAATATGAAAGAAAGCCTGTGTGGCGTAATATGGAAGAAAACCTGTGTGGCGTAACATAAAAGAGAGCCTATGTGGCGGAATATGGAATGAATACCTTTGTGGAAAACTTTGTAAGGAACACATTTGTGGTGCACTTTTAAGAATCGCCTTCGTGGTAAACTCTGAATGGATCACCTTAGTGGCGTGTTCTATTTGGTTGCTGGTAAGGTGTATTTTGCTATATCAAAGTGGCATGGATTGTGAGGTAAATTTGGTAAGTTACGAATCTTGGATTATAATATGCTTGTAAATGTTTCGTAATTGTCAGTAACACCTGATTGCTTAGGTCTGGCAACCAGACCAAGTAAGGGGTGTTACAAAGCTATTAATAAATTATGCTATAGATTAAAAGTACAAGGTCCCTAATGAAAGAATACAAAATCATATTTTGCTTTGATGCTAAATATTAAGAAATACGAGTATTTTGGATGTTAGGGCTTACAGGGACTAAAATGAATAAAATAAAAATTATGTAAATTGTTGTGTTTTCTTTTGATTGGGTGAAAAGTAATATTGTTTCTATAATCGAATTATCATATGTAGCTAAAAACGACGTCGAAATGTTGCGAGATAAAGGAAAGGCGAAGGTCGTAAACGAGTAGCCTATCCCGATTTATGCTTTCATGACTTAAAATTAAATATGTATATGGTTCGTTAAATATAGCTTAATAAAGGTAACAACAATACTTGTCTCATGATTTGGCAATTTTTTCATATTATGGTTAAATCGGGATATGTGATGTGTAAATGGTGTGTGAAAACATAGTTTTCATATACAAATGATAATGAAAATGTAAGTATCATGAATATTTATGCACTGAATGAGTGACATGTGAACATATATATCAAATGAATGAGGTAATTGATATGTGAATGATGAGAATTCTCATGTTAGTTGTACATGAAATGTGAAAACATGATAATGTTAATAATGATATGTAACTATATGAACTTGCACATTTAAAGGCATATCATTACATATCATTACTTAACATTATCAAAGGCTTTGAACATGATAATGTTAAGTAATGTTAAGTAATATATTAAGCCTTTGATTGATATGAACTTCCTATTCAAGGCTTATAATAAGTAAATCATGTATGCTTTGAAACATTGAATATCCTATTAATGGTCTCGGATAGAGTCAGGTATAGTTGGCATGCCATAAGATTAGAGTACGGGGTTGACTTCGACGTGGAGCACATATACTTCAGACATAGCAATGAGGTTTTAGGCACATTTACATATATTACTTTGATTTATACTGATGAGGCATGGAGCGAAATATACTTCGAATGTACCGATAGTGCACTAAGTGCTAATTATATTGGTGTGATGGTTGGATGAACTATGTATCTATGTTGAGTCCATGTCTAGTTAATAGGGATTATGGAATGTGTTAGTTGTTTAATTCCATTGAATATTGAAGGGATGTTGAATGTGAAAATTGTATATCAATTCTACAACATTGAAATATAGCATGTGAAAGGCCACACAATACGATCATTACGAGCTCTGAAGGCCAATACGAATATAAACAAGTCAAAGGATTAGAGTGTGAAATGAGAAAATGAAATTGTTCATATGACATGATTTAATTCATATGTAAATGAGATGGCATTATAGTTGAATTCAAATGTTGATATGTGACATGAAATAAGCATGAGACAATAAATGAAAATATGGTTTAAGTTATTGTTGAATTTCATATCAAATGTACATGTTTATTTTAGTTATAATTGATTATTTGTTCCGATTCCTGTTAGCACCACTGAGCTTTATTGCTCAACATACAATTTATTTATTTTCATCTGCAGGAAATGTTAGATCTCGAGGACTCGAGAAATACACAACATCTAGGAGTCAATTCTCAGCTCAGTAAAGTTTGTATAACTTTTGATATGTTTTGTAGCAAAGTGGAATGTACCTAGTTTAATAATTAGTCTTTGAACTTATTTTGATGTTTTGGGTACTTATCAAGTTAAGGGCTTGTATATTGAATGTGGTCATACATGTATGGTGTTGTGAATATGCGTACTTAATGTGTCATGTTTATACATGTTTGAAATATTGCTTGCATGCTAAGTAGATGGATTTGATACATGAATTTAGTAATTTTGTGTATATGGTTGTGAACATATGGTTTAAGGTGTTAAATAAGCTTGAAATGGTGTTTAGAACTTGTTAAATGAGTCCTATAATGTTTAGATATGATTTGGTATTGTTTTAGATCAAACTAGGTGAGTTTTTTGGTCGTTTTTGGGTAATGGCAAACTTATACCGGTACAAGTTAGTAGCAAAAAGAGTAGTAGGGACTTCTACCTATACAAGCATATCAGAATAGGGTCCCCCTATTTTGACTTGTTTTGACCATCGGAGACTCGAACTTGGTCCTGACCATCCCGCACATCTAAAACTCAATTAAAAATTATTTTAAAGTGTTTTAAATAACTTTTAAATGTTTATAAGTCATATGAATGTTTTATGTATTGTGTTATTTGATTGATGCTTGTGTTGATTATTTAAGAGAAGCTAGTTTGATTTGCTTCGACAACGAATGTGGTGTCTTATATTCTGGCTCGACAATCGGGTCGGAGGTGGGGTCTTATAAAAATAGTTAAAAATAATGTGAAGTTTTTTATGCAAATTTGTTTAGGAAATAATGGGATTTTTTAATATTTTAAAACCATAGTTTTATATAAAATATATTATAGGGATTTCTTATCAGGTTAATTTGAAAATTTTTGAAAATTTTATTGATTATTTGAATTATTAGTTATTGTAGGTGTATTGTCATATTATTAGTTATAAAGTTTTTAGTAATAAAATTTTGAATTGGTGTCTAGTGGTCCATATAATTCTATTTAATTTGGGATTTAACGAAAACAACCTTAGTTAAATAAAAATATATATTGCCCTTAATATCACATAAGGATTATAGACATTTGATATTTTGCATAATGAACTCAGTAATGAACTTGAGTTAAATTAATATCTAGCTAGCAGTTAATAAAAATTTATTTAATGAAGGACTAGTCATAGCATCTTTAGTTAAATAAAATTACTAAGGTTAAAAATCACAAACAAAAGCATTGATTTTAATACTAAGAAAAAAATATTATGTCTTTTCATAATTACCCACAGAACTTATGAAAATGTATTTAATAATTTTATCATGTGGATAGAATTTTGTCTTAGAAACAACATAATAATTCTATCATAAAGTGGATCTAATTGAATTAAAAATTTGCCCCACAAACAATTTTTATGTCACTAGATTCATTAATTATGTAACACCCCAAACCCGGCTTAGGCCCGAATCTGGCGTGTCACATTGAAGTGTTTTTTGAAAACCATGTTTTCATTGAAAATCCTTCTTGTTTAAAGGCTTAAGTAAAAACCCAATTACGTTAGTTTATTTTTAAAACGTGGTACGTTGAAAATTTATTAGTTTTAATCCCAAAACATCTTTTCAGTTGCGGAAGCTAATTTTGAAAGTAATTGATTTACGAAAAAGATTAAGTCGCGAAACCATTTCGAAAATGTTGCGAAAATGTAGTATTGTTTTAAAAACAGTTAGCATTTTGGAAAACCGTGATTTACTTCTAACGGATATAATTCAAAGTAAAGAAAGACCCATAGTAAAAATTTAGAAACTTAAAGAGGCCTTATTATAACCCAAATCAAAATATTTGAATGTAAATAACCAAAACAGAAAACACAAGCAGTGTGTGGCCTTCTCCGAGTCCCTCGCAGCACTGATCCGTCTAAGGCTGGGGATTACCTGCACAGTTAAAAACGGGGTAAGTTTACGAAAACTCAATGTATAATCCCCTTACTAGAGTAATAGTCAGTATATAGAAATAGAAACCTAAACAGTCTAGGCCAAAGCCCTTTAATAGTAATAGTACAGTACAAATCAGAGCATACGTGGGCCAAAGTCCACTACAATATCATTTGGGTCATAGCCCATAACAGAATCAATTGGGCCTAGCCCAAACCAATAACAGAATAAGTGGGCCTAAGCCCAGTACAATGACAGATCTCATAACAAATATGCAATAGTATGAGGATGCATTCCACCCCGATCCAACCAACACACCACCCGTACCAACCCTACACTTACGTGGGGATAAAATCAACACACCCAGCCAGCACACCACTATTAGCACTAGTTGTGGCCCTAACTGAAATCGCAGCAAAGCTGCTAGTATATATATATGGCTCTAAGTCTTCAGTAGTTGTATTATAATTGGCACAAAGCCATCAGTAACTGTATTATATTTGGCACATAGCCATCAGCAATGGTAATATAATCCACACACAGCCTTGGGTAAATATGATCGACACAGAGTCATCGATATATATATGTTAGGCACATAGCCACGGGTACGTACGATTGGCATAAAGCCACAATCAAGATGGCACAAAGCCATGTTTAGATTGGCACAGAGCCATAATCAGATTACGCGGCTTTAAGTCGTCCGTCGGTCCACAGTTGTCTCATGTGACCCGTGCGACCTTAACAGATCAATACTGGATCCACAGTCGTCATGCGACCCGTGCAACCCTATCAGAACTTCCTCCATATCAATGCCCCAACCCTATGCAATATGTCGTGTACATCATGCTCAATCATTACACGTATATGCAAAATAGCCATGCTCGGTAACAGTCATTTACACACATGTTAAAAACATATCAATCACACAACCATAGTCAAATCAGTTAAAACACAGTCATACATTCACAGTTAGATCAGTCATAGTCCTAATCAGTCAATTACCCGCAAGGGCAAAATAGTCATTTTACCCTATAAGGGTATTTTTGTAATCCTACCTTTTAGTGGTGTTTCGGTAATTCTACCCTACAGGGTTATTTCGAAAAATTCACAAATCGGGGGTATTTCGGTAATTTCACAAATCTAAGGTATTTCAGTAATTTTACAAATTAGAGGTATTTCAGTAATTTTGCAGGTCGGGGGTATTTAGGTAATTTTGCAAATTAGGGGTATTTCCGTAATTTTTCAAGTCGGGGTATTTCGATAATTTTGCAAACTGGGGGTATTTCGGTAATTTTGCAACTCGAGGGTATTTCGATAATTTTGCAAATCGAGGTATTTTGGTAATTTTGTAAATCGAGGGTATTTCGGTAATTTTGCAACTCGAAGGTATTTCGGTAATTTTGCAAACTGGGGGTATTTCGGTAATTTTGCAATTCGAGGGTATTTCAGTAATTTTGTCAAGGGTATTTCAGTATTTTTTTAAACCAAGGTATTCTAAACAGAGATTACGATGCGAATGGGCCTAGGGCCCATTCTCGGCCCAAATGGGCCCACATGCTCGTGTGGCCTATTTAGCCCAAATCTAGCCACATATATGAGATTCACATAGTCCAGTCCAATATTTACTACACAATCATACAACTTATCCGATTCGGCCCACGGGCCCATTGGCCCCACATGGCCCCTTTCGGCCCATTGTGGCCCAAACAGCCTAAACCCACAAGAACACTCATGATGGCTTCAACTATCGCGTCGAAGCTCCCACACATGCGCTCGCACGCTCGTGTGGCTACCATCGCCGTGTGACCGGCATTTCGGCATTTGCCGCTCTACAGCTAGAGTAGTGCGAAATACACACCTGAATGGAATCTGGAGTTAATCGGCGCTCCAAACACTCCTATGCCCAAACGCCAACCAAGGTATGTTTACTCTCCTCATAGACCGCTCTATTTAAAGCCAGTTTCTCGCCTACTCTCATGCTAGCTTCCCGATGTGGGATCCCTCCATCAATCCTCCAAAATTGTCCCAAATTAGCAAAATAGTCACATTTCTCATGTAAGGGGTTTCGAACCCAGGCTCCCCTGTAACTTAATCCACACCGCTAGCCACCTTACCAACTAGCTCCTTGTGTCATTTTTTTATCACAATAATTTAAAAGGCCTACATCCAAGTATCCAGGGTTTTATTCACTTAAAACCAAATTTTTTGCTAAAGCCCAGGTTTGAACCCAGGACTTCTCCAACACTTTTCAGGACCCTTAACCACTGAAGCAGACATTTAATTGTGTTGTTTCCTTACACAATTAAATACCTATTTGCAGCCTCCTTACGGACCCATACCCAAGGCCCAATACTTTTAGGCCCAAATTCGGGGCATTACAAATTACATTATTTGCATTGATAAATTTTAATTTATGTTTGCCTCAAATTTATGTTATGCATGTGTCTTCGTTTATTTTGCAGTTTTACAACCTGTGAATATGTTTCATAATAGAGTAGATATCCTTGAATTAACCAATGAGAATTTCTAGTTATTTAAGGAAAATTTTTTCCTTCATACGGGGTGCTTAGATATTGACCATGCCATAAGGAAAGAAGAGCCATACATAACTGAAACAACACTTAACTAATCTTACTTTCTATAAAAATGGGAGTGGTCTAACCACTTAAGTATCATGTTCATAAAGAGAAAGATTTCTATTGATGTTCGTGGCTTAATTGAGCAACAAGACAATGTCCAAGAATTACTAACAGTTATTGAAAAATAGTTCAAGACTTTTCAAAAGTCATTAGCCAACATCCTAATCATGAAATTCACATAAATGAAGCTCACTATTGTGAGAGGCGTGCATGACCATATCAACAAGCTGAGGGATTTAGCAGATCAACTAAAAGCACTTGACGTTGAAGTGTTTGAATCTTTCCTGGTGCACTTCATATTGAACACTCTTCCACCTCAGTATGGGTCATTTAAGATTTCTTACAACACACATAAGGATAAATGGTCCATTAATGATCTTTTGGCCATGTTTGATTAGGAAGATGCTCGACTGACACTGGAAATAGGAGAGAGTGCGCTAATGGCTACTCAAGGAAAAAAATGACTCAAGCCAATCAAAAAGGGAAGGCTAAAATGCATCCCCAAGCTGACATAAAGAAATAGTCTAAGTGTTTCTTTTGTAAAAAGAAGGGACATTTAAAGAAGGACTGTGTCAAGCATAAGAAGTGACTTGAAAAGAAAGGTAAATCAATCTCACTTGTCTGTTTTGAGTCAAATATGGTTTATGTAAGTTATAACACATGGTGAATTGATTCTAGTTCTATAATCCATGTCTCAAATTCCTTACAAAGATTAAGAAACCTAAGGGAACCAGTGGGAGCTGAGTGATACATCTATTCGGATAATAAGATGCAGCTGGATGTGGAAGAAATTTGTAACACCCCTAACCCGTAATTGTCGCCAGTTTAGGGATTAAGAGCATTATCGAACATTCCGAAACATTTACAATCAAATTACAACACAAAGTATATCATCGTCCAAACATATCAAGATAGATGCAAATAGTCCCTTAATGAGGTCTATGAGACCTTAAACACATGTTAGAAAAGGGTCGGAACTAATCCGAACACATACAAAAATTTCAAAAAATTAAACATTTTTCAAAGCTACAGAGGTCACACGACCCTGTGGGCAGGCCGTGAGCCTCACACGGCCTCGGACACGCCTGCATGTCCAAGCCGTGGCAAAATAGGGCATACATACTGACTTATCCACACGACCTGAGACACGCCTGTGTGCCTCACCCGTGGTCGACACTGACTTGCACCACACGGCCAGTCACACGCCCGTGTGCGAGCTTGACTTGTTTTGAAATACAACCACAAAGGACACGGTCGAGCCACAAGCCCGTGTGCTCAACCGTGTGGGCAATTATTGTCCATTTCCAAGGCCAAACTTTCCCCCCACACTTAGGATCACCTACAAGCATCAAACCATATGCATTTATACCTCAAATGGCAATCAAAACATACTAATATATGCACCAATTAATCATCAACTACACCATTTGTTTCCATACTCAAATTCAACTCAAATAAGTCCATCTAAAATATCAAATTTCACATCCCAAATTTCATAATCTATTCATCATTCATTCCTTACCAATTCCATCGTGAAACATACCATTTCCATATTGCTAATTTATGCAATAATGATCACACACATAGAACACACACATACACTTATAAATCATTCTTCTCACATGTCCAAAACAAATACCAAACCATCAAACTACCAAGCCAAATCAAATGGCAAGACTTATACACTTCAAAATATGCCATAATCACTAGCCTATACATGCCATATACCAAATATATACAATTTCCAAAAGTACCAAAATAGATAGCTGATAGTGTGATTGAGTCACTGACGATCCCCGGATCCGAGCTAGCTTTAAATACACTGTAAAACAGAGAGACAATTCACACAATAAGCTCTAAATCTTAGTAAGTTCGTAATATAATACATGTAACTCAGTGATTTAGAATCAATAGACAAATTAAATTATCACATAGATTATTTCACAAGAATGCACAATTTCATCCATAGTCAATACTCACATAACCAACCATTCATCCACATCCAAAATCATCAACCACATAGGTTTCATACATACCATTGCCAACATTTAGTTATGAACATTCTTGTAATATCCTGGATTGTGGCTTATGCATTATTGTGAACTAGCATGCCATTGTGTGCTTGAATGTGTTTTTATGGATGTTTGTGAACTTTAGAATAATAGGAAAATGCCTTAGAAAATATTAAAGTTTTAAGTTTGAAGAGGGAGCTAAGCCTGATGGACCTTAAGAAAATAAATAGGGGAAATTAGACACAAAGATGGGCTTGTCTAAGTGGCTACAAGGCGCCACTTAGGGCTTTAGTGTGTGACGCCATTATCAAGGGGAAGGGGCCTAGGTTCGAGTCGCATGGGAAGCTAAGTGAAGCTTTTATTTTTGCAGCACAAATGGAGGTCATGGACAGCAAAGGGAGACTGGGGAAGGAGTTTAAGATGAGGTTTTATTCTCTTAAAAATTTCGGCTAAAGCAAGGATAAAGTATGGATTTTATTTTAAATTATTTTATGAAGGGATAAGAGGAGAAAAAAGAGGAAGTTGATAGGAAGGAGAGTTGGCCGAATGGGGGGCTCCTTGGGTTGGTATTTTCGGCCAAAATAGGGGGAGGAGTAGCCGAATTTCATTTAGCAAATTAGCCTCCCTTTTGTTAACTCTTTTCTCTCCAAGTTAGCACTTTTCTCTTCTTTTTCTTCTAATTGTTTTAGCCGAATTCTCCTTCTTCTTATTCCACCATTGCCGAATTCTCTAGGGACTCTTTTCCCTCTTTCTTATTTTGTCGAAAAGCCGAAACCAAGTGACCACCATCTAAGCCAAAGCTGAATCTTCTGTGGTGTCAGACAAAGGAGCTGTCGATTTCATCTTTAGGGGTAAGGTCAAGTTCGATTTTCATTCTACTTCTTTTAGGCCCGTCGAAATTCAGGAACTAATCCCTCATATTGTTTTATGGCCGAAACTATGAAGGGTCATTCGGGGTTGTGGCCTATTGTCGATTTTTAGGAGGAAGATTTTCGGGATTTCAGGGACTTAAGGTAAGTCATGTATTCGGCCAAAGGCCATTGATCATGTTTAAGTGATTAGAATTGGAACTAACATATGTGTATAGGGATTTCGACATCTCCCTAGTCAAGTGGTGTTTCGGGATTTGAGAATCGTAGGGTAAGTGTGCTTACACATTCGGCCAAGGCCTATTTCAGTATTTAGATCTATTTCTTATTATCTCAAAAGTCGAAAACTAACCTATGAAGAGATCTAGTGCTTGGCCGAATACAAGGAGGAACATAGCAAAGATTTCGGGACTTGATTAGTAGTGAAATCGGCACCCAGGTGAGAATTTAATTTCAATAATCCTATTGGGATTTGGTCTTGTGGCCGAATGGCCTTTAGCTGTAATATTACATGTGGGCCGATTGTAGGGACTAGGATCTAAGGCTTTAGATCGGGCTTTTCGGGACTTGGAGTAAACTCATTAAGCAAATCAGGTGTGGACCCCACACTAAACCTTAATAGTTTTATGGCATTAAATTATTATATGTGATTATGAGAATGTGAAAAACAAGGCTAAGGTACCATGTAATGGTACAAAGTACTCAGGTATGTTTTCCTATTCCTACTAGGATTATGATATGATTTGTTAAGTCACTTATGTGAAACTATAAGAATGTGAATGAGCAATATGACATAATATTGTATAATGTGTATGACATGGGGCATTTGGGTGATTATGAAAGAGGAAGTGAATGTGGTGACTATTGTCACGATATATGAATGTGGTGACTTCGGTCACATTATCTGAATGTGGTGTCACATGACACAAAATATTATCTGGTGGCTATGCCACGAATTTTATAAGGGCGATGAGCACGTCGACTGTAGCGACTGCCTTCGATGGTGTGTAGCGAATGGAGGGTTGACTTAGTAGTCCCCACGGTGTGCAGGTTGGTACAGGTGATGTGTAGCGGTTGGTAACTAGGCTTGGGCTTGGGAATGCATCATTAATTGTATATCTTGATATGAATGTGTATGACTTGACATGCCATTAATCTATTTGGACTTAGTGTTTGTGTACACATTGAGTCTGTTTGACTCACCCCGTTGTGGGAACATTTTTCAGGTGATGATCAGTAAGTGACCGGGTTGGCAGGAGCTTAGTGGTGGCCATGCTCAGCAAGGAAATTATTTATTTGGACATTTTATTTCTATTTAAGCACTTTATTTTATATTGGGTTTGTTTTGATGTAATAAGGCCGTAGTATGAACTTTATTTTATGCATGCACGTTAAATTATTTTATTATGATACGAACTTTTTATCAAATTAAAGACTAAGTAAATTTTATTTAAGAATGAACCCTAAACGTTTGGACACCTAAAAATAAATGATTTTTAATGAAACCTCAAACAAATTCGGCATATCTTTTAACTTAAAGTTTTGAAACTAACAATGGAATCTTTATAAAAACTTATGTTGCAAACTAAACTGGTTTCCAACTTAAGCCCAACCCAAATCGAGTTTCTCCCAAAATCACTCAAAGGTTTCCAAAGAACAAACGAATTTGAACCGGTTTTTCTCGAGAAACATACCAGATCTGGTCGAGGCTCGTGGGCTGGGTTTGGGGTATGTCAGCTTGGTATCAGAGCCCAATTTTAAACTCTCGGCCTTGGGTTTAAGGCCCAAAACGTTTTCAAAGTTAGGCCCAAAAGAATTTTGTGAAAATTTTATAAGCAGGTTTTTCTGGCATGGCACCTAAGTCTCCGACCCGAAGTCCACCAGGTAAGTACGCCTATCTCTTGTGTGATTTATATTATGATTTGTAGAAGGGTAGAATTGGAACGTAGAATAGTATGATAGGTACTTGAACTCTAGGACTAGTTTACCCCAACAAGTTACATAAAACTTTAAATGCCTAATTAAACAAACCTGTGACTAAGTCGCCGAGTTAGGGTGTGGCAACCATTGTGCGCATGTCTAGGATTGGTATTCGGTGGGAGCTTGGTACTTATGCAGTCCGCGTGACTCACCTCCTCTCTACTCGAATCCTACCTAGTGCGTAGCTTCGATTCACCCTAACCAAGAGGACTTATTCATAGGCTAAACCCAATAACTAAAACCCGAAAGGGACTAGCCGTATTTTTATAAAAACTCTAGTTTTAAAACTCTTAAAGTTACCTTTTTAATTTGTAAAAACTATTTTACAAAATTTTCCTGAAATATTCTTGATTTACAAAACTACTAAAGTACCCCTAGTGGTAAAATTACTAAAATGCCCTTGGTTCCTAAAATTACCATATTACCCCCAACTTCAATAACATTCTCTGATTTTGCCAAAATATTCAAAAACTTTAGTGTTACAAAGTATTAAGGTACCCTGATTTGAAAATTTACGAAATTACCCCTGGTTTACCAAAATTACCAAAATGACCCTACTTTCCAAAATTTTGGCCATACCTTTGATTTGAGAAAATTTTAAAAAAAAATCCCCTAGAGTTTGAAATTTCAAGGTGCCCTAATTTACTAAGATTTACAGATTGACCCCGGTTTATTACCAAAATACCCCTGTAGGACAAATGACGAAAATACCCCTGGGATAGGAACGGACAGAAATGTCTGAAGAGTGAATGTGTATGGGAGATATTATGGAATGGATGTGCTTTTCTGTGAATTAGGATAGAAAACTTGAAATTTTGAATGATCGAAAGAACCCCTATTAAGCTCCTTTCATAAAACTCTTCGCGAATAATCAGTGGAATAAAAGCTAATTCATAAAATTTCTTAATCAGATTAAAGCGCAATCGTTAGAAATGAGTTCTAGAGGACGTGGTCGTAATGTGCGAGGACGCGGTAGAGGCAGAAAGGCCGTGTCGGAACCCGTTAGATCGGGTCAAGGGTCTGACAATGAGGTACCAGCACCAGCTGTTGGTGTCGAGCAGCAGGCTCAGACAGGGGATGATGCTGTGTCGCAGGCTGTGCTGCGAGTTTTGGAGATGGTGGCTGGCACAGGTGGAAATATGGGAGCTCAGAAATCTGTACCCGAGCGACTTCGAGCCAATGGGGCTGAAGTGTTCCGTGGAGTATCTGGTGTGGCACCTAGTACAGCTGAATATTGGTTGGAGGCAACAGAACGAATCATGGATGAGTTGGATCTGACCCCTGAGAAGAAACTGAAAGGAATGGTGGCGCTGCTACGCGATGAAGCGTATCAGTGGTGGCTCACAGTTCGGGATAGTGCCACAGCTGAGGATCTTACTTGGGAATATGTTAAGGCGGCATATCAAAAGAAGTATGTTGGAACCAGATATACTGATGCGCAGAGGAAGGCATTTCTGGGGTTAGTTCAAGGGAACAAGTGTTTAATTATGACAACCATAATTGAATGGATTATAATGATCTTTTTGAGTATTATGTATAAATATCTATTTCCTTTCAGGGGTTATGTGGTTGTTCTTTTTATGAAATTGTGATCATGTAAGAATGTTAGCTGAGTATAAAATCAGAAGAAACGGTTGTCAATTTGGTTGATTGTGATCGACATTCCTTTATCTCTTTGTAATTCTATTTTGATATTTTGGAGTGAATTTGGTGATAAATTTTTTTATGTGAGACTATTCTTATGTTTTTGCTGATCATGGATTTCTTTAAAGTGTGTTCTTCAGGTTGTGATAGTTATATCTACCATGATCACGCTTTTAGTTTGATCATAGAAAAGTGAAAATTCTAGTATACGAATATCTCTGATTTTCGTATAAGATGATAATGTCGACAAAAGTATAAGAAGTGAAATCACAAGTTTCAAACTGTGTGATGGATTTTCGGGTAAGCCGAATAGAGTTAATGTATTCAATTGAGATATCCCTGTTAATCTGTACTAAGACGATAGTAAAGGTTTTTGAGCAACGTGATTAGAGAATTTCAAATGATTGTGTTTGAACTGTATTTTCAGTATGGAGAAAATAATAGGTTGATTTGTTGAGATATGATTCGAGTTGTGTGTATGCTTACGCATGTTTTAACAGGGAGAATAAATTTTGTGTGTCCATTAGTAGAGAGACAGATAGTCTGAATGAGGTAATTTGATTTTAGAGAGCATAATACAGTGATATGCTTAATGAAATATTTTTTTTAAACGGGATGGTAAAGTTGGAAGCTACTGAAGGTACTATTAACTAAGAATTCTAGTCTTGAGTTCAGTTGAATCAGGAAAAAGAGTTTATGAATTTTTAATAATGCATTAATGAATAAATTGAAAAGTATTTGAATACCAGAGTGCAAAAAAATAGTTTACATCTTTGGGTGATTAGAGTTATGTCGAAAAGAATTGTTAAATTGGTGATTCAGAGATGATCACTTTTATGTCTATGTTGTGAATTCAATGTTATAATATGAATGTGAGACATTGATTATGGCTTGAACTATTACAAGAGTATGTATAGTTATTGAAATACTTCTTGTATAGTGGACATAGTACAGATATCTGGATGATATTTTAAATAAGCTCCAAATGAGTTTGTTTTAGACGTTAAAATTCAGGTCGGATAAGATTTCCGTTGTTATTGTTACCTTGAGATAGAATTTGTAAGATAATGAATCCAGAACTTATGCAGAAGTTTTGGTATGAGACTCAGTAGTAGCACGTCTACCATTCAGGAATAGGAAAAAGGTACAGTTATGTGCATAGATGTTTTGACAATTGAGTACACATCATGATATGATTGAGTTTATGTTTGGAAGTATCTGACCGATAAAAGCTAAATTTTTAGAGTGCTCAAAGTCAGGACTATTATAGTCGGTGATGTTTCTAGGGAGAAAGTGTGATAAAGAGCTATAGACTTTGAATTTGGATTGACATGATTTCCCAATGAGAGGGATGTCATCCGTGTTGTAGTGAGTTATTCGATAAAGATCTGAATGATCACGTTAGCATGTGCAGAGTTCACATTTGTCAGATTATTGGGTATATGTGCTCTGGAGAAAGAGTAATCTAAGTTTTAAAGATGTGCATTAACCTTGTGTACTACAGTTTAAAGGTCTTTGGTAAGACAGATTTGAAGGTAAATCAATTTGTGATTTTGAAAAGCTAGTGGGAGCGTTTCAGGGGAGTTGAAAGCAACTTCTCCTGGTAAGATTTTCGGGGACGAAAATCCCTAAGGTGGGAGAATTGTAACAGCCCGAATTAGGGGCTAGTCAGAATAGTGGTCTCGGGACCACTAATTCGGGGTCAAAGAAAATTTATTTTAATTTTATTTTATGAGTCAGAGCATGATTATAAGGGTATGTGAAAATCCCGAGGTTTCAATTTTAGCGATTTCATGCTTAATAGCGAAAAAAAGACTAAATCGCGTAAAGTACGAAAGTTCTATTTTAATTGCTAGAGGTGTCAATCAGCTAAGAAATACAAAAATGGAGGTTTTAAAAGTGCAATTAAGCCTTCCTAAAGGTGTCCAGTCAAGGGGACAAGGGAATTAAAATTTGACAAGGGTTGGTGACATTAGTTGACTAAATGAATAAAATAAGATGAAATAAGCAAAGGCTATCATCTTTTCATTTTCTTTTCTTGTCCCATCGAAAATACAAGCAAGAATGGGGTTCTTGAATTTCAAACTTTCAGCCAAGCAATCCTCTTGCAAGTAAGTGATTTTGATGGTTTTAGTTGATGATTTTTGTACTTTTGGAGTCCCCAAAGCTTAAGCTAGCTAATGAGGGGACTAATTTGTTAAATGATTGAAAGTTTTAGGGTTTGCCATGAGAGAGTTTATTTTGTTAGCTGAGTTTTTATGGAAGAAAATGAATGTTGGGGAGATGAGAAACAACTTTTGTGAAAGGTGTTATCATGAAAACACCTAAATGGGACTAAGTTGTAAATGTTGTAATTCGGTAATAAATGCATGAAGTAGTTGGAATTGTGAGTAGTTATAAGAGGAATAAATGTTCAGCTAGGCTTGTTTAATAATAAAATGTGATGAAAAATGATTTACGAGCCTAGGGGTAAAAATGTAATTTTGCCATAGTACAAGGGCAAAATGGTCAATTTTGCCTAAGTTGAGATTATGATGTAATATGACCATAAAATGATTAAATGGGTAATTTTTATTGTTCTAGATCAAAGAAAACGAGATTCAGACCTAGAACGGGAGAAAAGAGAAATATGGACAAATAGGTCCCTTTCTACCCTTTTCGGTATCGAGGTAAGTTCGTGTATTCATAATGCAATTATAGTGAAGTATTTAATATTTCGATGATGTATGGAATTTATATTGACTCTATGAATATATTAAATACGTTTTGACGAGATGTCAAGAATTGAAAGTCTTAAATTGAATCTGAGAATAGAGGGAATGCAAATAGCATGATACTATGATAATTAAGGTCCTCTGTAAGACATATTTGGAATATGGCTTCGGTGTGAGATTTCCTATAAGACCATGTCAGGGACATGGCATCGATATGATATTTCATGTAAGACCCTATCGGGGGTATGATGTTGTTATGATACTAGATGTATGAGTCACAAGAGTATTCTTTAGTATTTTGAACATCTCAACAGGTATGTTGAAAATGAGAAAGTATATGGTTATATCATGAGAGGTACAAGTATGTGCCAAAACTCAATTGAGGTGAATTTCGGTATATGATGAACCCATGGTGAATTATGTGTAAATGATGCATCCTGATTGCATATGTTATATTTATTAATGCATTGCGTGAATGCAAATGATTATTGTAGAAATCTATTTAAGAATGATAGTGTGTGAGGACATTCCTGGATGAACATTCGAAATATGAAAATGTGTGTGGTTAAATATCGGTGAATGTGTAATCAATGGTGGGCTGTGTGCGTTACCACCTTATTAATTGTTAGCTATGGGCTGTGTGCGATACCATCGCCAATATTATCAATGGTGGGTTGTGTGCGTTACCACCTTACTATTTGCAACCGATGGGCTGTGTGTGATACCATCGTGCTTAGTGTTAAATGGTGGCTATGTGCGATACCGCCTTATAAATTATTAAATGGTGGGATGTGTGAGATACCACCTTATAAATTATTAAATGGTCTGCTGTGTGCGGAACCACCGAGAGTCTGGTATTATCCTGAATAGATTATTGAGAAATTGTTTAAGTAAATGTTTCATGGATTATTGTGATGATAGATGCAGGGATTATGTGCTAATAAATGAGAGTGTTATAATTACCACATGGTTAGAATGTGGTAAGAGATGGAATGAGTAAGTATTATATACGATTGAATGGGTAACCATGAGATTAAGAGTAAACCTCATTAAAATACCTTTGTGGTTGAGTATAATCAATGAATGTCAATACTCGATTATTATTTGCATATGAACTTACTAAGCATTATTGTTTACTCCTCCTCCTCTCCTATCTTTTATAGTTTAACTTAACTAGCTTGGGTTGGAGACCGCCGGAGATGTTTTCACACTATCGAGCAGACACTTGGGTATGAGATTCAAGTCTTCTTGAGATATGGCATGTATAGGGATCTTATTTTGTTTTAATTAATTCATAGTTAAAGTAGCCAAAGGTGTTGGCCTAAAAGCGTTTATGGATTGGTTGTGTATAGCCATAGATGATTGCTCAAGTTGATTATAATTGTACTAGTAATAGTTTCCCCTCGTATATGGGATGCATATTTGATTTTTATGATTCAAATGTGATAATTCAAGAGTTATAATTGATAATTTGGAAATGTTATATGATGGTGTGTGAATGTGTGCAAGTGAGGGTGGCTAATTGGCTTGGCAAATAGCCTTGATTTGGTCCACAAGGGTAGGCACACGGGCGTGTGTCTTGACCGTGTGTGACACACGGTTGACCCCATGGGCATGTGACTTGGTCATGTGTCCCCTTGCATGCTAGAAATGCAAGTCAGTAAGCTCAGTAGTAAACACACGAGCAGAGACACGGCCATGTGTCTCAGCCATGTGGGAGGCACAGCCAAAGACATGGGCGTGTGCCCAGGCCGTGTGAAGTCTGCACTTGAATTTAGGAATTTAATTCGACACGCGGTCTAAGGACAGGTGCGTGTGCCTTGGCCGTGTGACCATAGTGAGGTGATGACGCCATAAACAGAATGCCAAGGTTTTGGCACACGGACTGAGACACGGGCGTGACGAGGCCGTGTAAGGGACAGGGCCAGGGACACGGGCGTGTGTCCGACCGTGTGAAATATGTCAGTGTCGACCACGGGTGAGGGACATGGACGTGTGTGACCACACGGCCTGCCCCCACGGGCGTGTCCTATTTCACACGGGCGTGTGGCCCCTGTTTAGGTAAAATTTTTCTAAGTGTGTAAAAGTTTCCGATTTATTTCTGAAACCTTCCTGGAGTATGTTTAGGGCCTCGTAGGTCCATTATAAGGAGATTAGATATGAGAATGGAAAAGTTTTAATTTGGAATGGAATTTGGTAACGTAAAGTTGTATGACCATGTGAGTCAAGTATGGTAACGCCTCGTACCCGATTCTGGCGTAGAATACGGGTGAGGGGTGTTACAATAGATGTTATTAAAATCTTAACATCATAACTTACTCAATCGTACCAATCCAAGGTTTCATCACATATCGAGCTTATTAAGCATGAGTTTTATGTACATACTTGTTCCAACTTGCAACTTACCATAATCTTTCATATCATACCATAGTCTTTCACAACTTTAATGTTTTCTTTGAACTACCCGTTGAACCACTTGGAATACTAAAGGATACTCGGGACATCTCATACTCACAGTACCATACCAATGCCATATCCCAGATATGGTCTTACATGGGATCTCATATTGATGCCAATAGCCCAGCTATACTTTTACATGAAGTCTTATATCAATGCCATATCCCAGATATGGTTTTACACGAAATCTCAATAACCTTAATGTCATGACATTTATATCCTAACTATTCCTAAGGTTCAGCCGGGATTTTCTCGCTTGTCGAATTTTGTCGATTTCATTCAAGAGTAAATCACAATTCATACAGTAATAACACAATTAAGGCATAAATAATAATGCATTATTTACATACGAACTTACCTCGGTACAAAAATAGCAAAAATAGACCTAATCGTCAATAACCTTGTTTTCCCCCCGGTCAAGGTTCGAACCCCGTCTTTCTTTATCTATAATAGCAAATTTAACTTATTTAATTATCACATTGCTAAATTCGGTCTGAAAATCACATTATGGAAAAGTTACATTTTTGTCCCTAAACTTTGACATATTTACATTTTTGCCCCTAGGCTTGAAAAATGAAATTTATTCAATTTTTCAATTCCCAAGCCTAGTCAATCCTCTTTTATACTTATAGCAGTCCATATTTTTCATTTAATCACACTTTTATACACATTTTATAATCTTTTTACAAATAGGTCCTTTTGACATTTTCATCAAAAACCACCTAGCAAAAGTTGTTTATCACACATCAAACATGCATAATCCACCATTAGAAATCAAAATACACAAATATCCAACATGGATCAAACCCTAGACCTTGATTATTCCTTAAATAAATGGTAGAAATAGATAGATCGAGTGATAACGACTTCAAAAATGTAAAGAGCATTAAAAACGGGGCTAGGATATACTTACAATCAAGCTTGAAAGATGAAAAAACCATAGCTATGGTGTTCTCCCAAGTTTCGGCCAAGGTTGAAGAAAGATGAGCAAATTTTGGCTTTATTTTCCCTTTTTATTCCTTTATTTACTAAATGACCAAAATGCACTTTTCTCAAAACACTAAAATTCTCTTACCTCATGTCTATTTTTGTGCAAATTAAAGTAGAATGGTCTAATTACCATCTAAGGACCTATAATTTAAAATCTCATAGCAGTTGGACATTTAACAAGTATAACTCAACTTTTGCACTTTTTACAATTTAGTCATTTTGAAATAAATTGAGTGCCCAAACGTCAAAATTTTCGAACGAAATTTTCACGAAATCATTCTGTGAAATTGTAGAACATAAAAATATAATAAAAATAAACTGTGCTGCGTCAGGTTTGTGGTCTCAAAACCACTGTTCCAACTAGCCCCAAAATCGGGCTGTTACATACTCACATTGGCGTTCTCTTGTTCAATTAACATATATATGCAAACAATTAATGCTACCCCGAATCATAAAAGTATAAACCAGAGTTTCTGAGTCACTCGTAGAAAACTTTCATTTTTCCTTTCCCTCTCCAAGGTTCCACGTCGACATTAGTTACGAATAGTCATGAAACATATAACACTATCAATTTCCATAAAATTCACAATCAAATACCTGTTCAAGCATATTTTTCAATTTATTGAATTTAGTCCCTAAACTTGAGACAAACATCTTTCAATCTAAAGTTTCGGATTAAAATATGATTTCACATTTACCCATTAGGGACCCTATACTTTCTATTCCTACCACTATTTGATAACAGGTTTTCATTTTATTCATTTTTGTCCCTAATGTAAACATACTAATAATCAAGTTTGTTGAGCTTTACAATTTAGTCCTTTTCATAATCTAAGCTAAATTTTTATCAATTTCACATCTAGTTCATCCAATTCTCAACAATGGAAACTATCAAAATCTCACCAATTGATCAAACTGATACATGGGTTAGCTTAACCAAGCTCCTATGATAAAAATTCTATAAAAATCAAAGGAAAATGGCTAGGGAATTGAAATGTTGGTCGAATGTTCAAGCTAGATTTTAAAGCTTTTCTTCAATGGCTTTTTATGGTAGACGATTGAGTTTAGAGAAGATGATAGCATATCTTCTCTCAATTTTTATTTATATAGCTTGATTAATTTATAATTAAGCTTAATTAAACACTTTAATTAGCATTAATCTTTAATTAACTTAAGATAATGTCATTTAACATCACATCCCACTATCATCCATTTAGAATTAGCCTATTAGTCGTTGTATTCCTTATAATAATTTCTATTTATGTCACACCTTGATTTGGCAAACTGGGTCAGTTCGGGAAACTACGTCGACAAACACTGCCTAAGTTGCGAAACATAAACTTCGTGGCGAAATGCTTTGTAGAACTTCGCCAATAGTGCAAAATTTCAAATCGTGGGATGACGAGTTCTAGTTAATGACGAGATTGTAGTTAAGGCGATGACCTTATTAGGCGGACACTCTCGCTAATAAGATCGCCACTTGTGTTTTAGTGTCATTATTAAAGTAAGTATCATAGCTTGTAGGATACATTTAAGTCACTTGACATCCTAGTGGAGGCAACGTGTACCAACCCGTTTTTAGTTAAATCAAATTAGTGGTTTCAGAACCACAAATTCGATGTTGAAAAATTATATTAATATTATTTTTCGGTATTTACAACATGTTATTTTATATGTGTGAAAATTTTGTGAACTAATTTTATCGATTGGTTGGTTAATTTGATAAAAAGGACTAAATCGCGTAAAATTCAGAAGTACTGTTCTATTAGCTAAATGTGTCAAATAGCTATAGAAACTTAATGTTAAGGTCCTTCTGTTGTAATTAGACCATTAAATTGGTGAGTGGACATATATGGACATTTAATGGATGTTTTAAATGGTTTTTCATTAAGGTTATTATGGCAATTAGCATAATTATCATATGTTAAATAAAATAAAACAAAATTTTACCTTATTATCATCTTTTTGGCTGAATATTGAAGAAGAAGAAAGCTTCTTGTTGTGTTTTAGGGTTATGCATCTTCATAGCTTAATTGTTAAGTGTTTTGAGCTCGGTTTTTTATGATTTCTATGTTTTTGTAATCGTTGCAGCTCAATCTAGCTATCCCGTACCTTAAATGTCGAAAATGTTAAAGATTTTGAGAGTTTCCATTATTGAATCTATGTGTTCTTTGATGTTTAATGTTCAAATATGAAAGCTTAATGAGTTTTACATGTTTTGTTAAGTGATTTTGGATGAAAATGCATAATAGAGATTAAATTATGAAATGTACGAATTGCGTGGTTGAAATGTGAAATAAATGAAAGTTTTGGACTGCTAGGGACTTATATATAATTTGACCAAGCATGGGTTTTGTTGAATTATGTGAATTTTGTGTATTTGTGAAATAGGGACTAAATTGATTAAATGAGAAAGTTTAGGGGCTAATATGTAAAAATGCCCAAATGTGTATTTTTGGATTAAATTGGTGAGTGGACATATATGGACATATTAACATATGTATTAATGGTTTATTATAAAGGTTATATTGGTAATTAATAATATAAGTTAGTTAAATTAAAACAAAACCATTTTCATCCACTATTGTCATCTCTTTCACATATTTTTAAAGGAGAAAAACCATGGGAGCATGTTAGGGCATTCGACCAAGCTAATCATCTTGGATTGGTATGATTTTTCATCCCGTTGTTTTTGTGATTGTTGCAGCTAGTATTAACTAGCCCAAGGACTAACTTGCAAAATTGTTAAATATTTTGAATTATGCCATTGATGAATATGTATGAGTTTTGATGTTTAATGATAGATTATGAATATTTGATGTTAGTTAAAAAAGTTTTCTTAAGTGATTTTTGGTGAAAATGCAAATTAAGGGCTAAATTGTGAAATGTTGAAAGTGTGTGCTTAAAATGAGAAATAAATGAAAGTTTTGGATTGTTAGGGACCTATATATAATTCAGCCAAGCATGGGTTTTGTTGAATTGTGTGAATTTTGTGTATTTGTGAAATAGGGACTAAACTGATTATATGCGAAAGTTTAGGGGCTAATGTGTAAAAATGCCAAATGTGTATTTTTGGATTAATTGAATGAGTAGATGAATAAATAAGTTAATTTGAATTCATATAGATCATGAAAGAAAGAATTTGGATTAGAACAGGGAAAAGCAAGGTTATCGAGTAGTCGACCTGATCCGTCAAATCTGAATACGAGGTAAGTTTGTATGTGATGATTACATTATAAATGTATGTTAAAATGCTTTAATATTGCATAAATTGTTAAAACAGGATTACATATAATGTATGAATTGTGAAAACGACTTTATGGATGCATTCAATGATAGAAACGAAAAGTGTGAAAGCCTAGTTGAACCTTAAGAATAGTTTTGGATACTATTGACATGTCAGTAAGTGATATGTTGAGTTTTGGGCCCTGATATTAACACTTCGGGTGCGTATTTTTTCGATTTGGCTTCGGGACATGCATATCGGATGATTTGGCTTCGGGCCATGATAATAGTTCTTCGGATAAGTTACCTTGATTTGGCTACGGGCCATGGTATAGGTACTTATCGTACGAGAATCCTGAGTATTTGATTTCTATTTCGAAGGGTTCAACGGGTAAACAAATGATGTGGTTGAGAAAGAGGCTAGTACGAGGTGATACAGGTACGTGCAGAACCTATTCGAGTATTAAATAGTGAAAGTTCGATGAGTTGGTATTTGATCATGTTTTGAGACATGAGAAAGGTTTGTAGTTAATGTATATATGGTTTTGTCATGTGCAATTGGTTGATTTGCATGTATTCAATGAATTAAGTTATTCACATGCGAGCTTACTAAGCTATGAAGCTTACTTCGTGTTATTTTTTGATGTTTTATAGTGAATCAAGGCTAGCTCAGATCCGGGAGTCATCGGGAACATCATCGCACTATCAAACATCTAAGTTTTTACTTTTGAATTATACATTATGGTATATGTCATGTATAGGCTAGATGTGGTATTTTGGTTGTGATCATAGCCATGAGATTTGGCTTGTAAATGATGTTAGTATTGATGTGTGTTTGGCTATTAGAAATGGCTTGTAAATGTATATGTTTTGGTTTATATATATAGCCATAGTGATGGCTTATTTTGGTTTGTTTTGGCATGGTTGTAACCAAGACATTATGGAAGTTATAATGGTTATGTGAATTATGGTAAATATACCATATTGTTTGTTATTGTTTTGGCATGTATTTGGCTAAGTAAATGGAAGTGATTTAAGAATTGGAATAGGTGAAATTATAATAATATGAATTGTGCATTTGGTTGATGATTTTGGATGCCTAATTGTATGATGAAATGGTACCATTTTTCCTTGTGTAGGTACATTGAAGTTGGGGTGGCAAATTGGCCTTGCAAATGGACTATTTTTGTTTACACGAGTGTGTGTCTCAGTCGTGTGTCCTCTAGTGTTGAAATTGAATTGAAGTCAATATGCTCCACACGGTCTAACACACGGGCGTGTGACTAGCCGTGTGGTACAAGTCAGTATACCCCTAATTGGCACACAGTCTAGCATACGGGCGTGTGACTTGGTCGTGTTGCATAAGTCAGTATACTTTACAGGTTTGGCACGGCCTAGCACACGGGCATGTGTGGCCACTTCGAAGGGCACGCGAGCTAGACACACGGGCATGTGGTTGGCGTTGTGACCCAAAGTCAGTATGTATGCCCTGTTTCCATACGACCTGAGACACAGGCGTGTCTGGAGCCATGTGACGCACAAGGTCTGTTCACACGAGCGCGTGACCCCTATATGGTTGAAATTTTTCTAAGTTTCTAAAAATTTTCATACGTTATCGGTTTAGTCCCGAACCACTTCTAAAGCATGTTTAAGGCCTCGTAAGCCCTTATAAGGGACAATTTAATTATGTTGAATGATTTATGAGAATGAATGTTTTATGTTTGATAAACGTATGCTATATGTTGTAAATTGATCGGTAATACCTCCTAACCCTATTCTGGCGTTGAATACGGGTTAGAGGTGTTACACAACGTGTCAGTAACAAGGACACTTGGAGGGCCTCATAGGATGTGATTAATTAGTGGAAGTGTGTGAGAACGAGTAATGAATAGAGATAATCCTTATTGGGATTTGGACGTAAATTACCTATAAATAGGATAACGTGAGAGTGGAGAGAAGATTTATGATTCATCTTCTCCACTAGACTTTATTATCATAGAAGAAACTAAGAAAGTTCTTCCTTGCTAATCAGGGTGTTAACCATTAAAGCTTAGGAGAACTTCTGTGCTAGTTGTTTGCTAGTAAATTCTTAAACCTTCTTTTAAGCTTTACCAGACAGATAGAAATCATAAGTTTTTCATCATTTTTTATGTTTAAATATGTTGTTTTATTGTTTTAGCTAAAGAAATGAGAGAAGGTCCCAGTATTAAAAGGAAAGAACTAGTAGAGTAGACAAAGCTCTGAGTAAAGTATTCTGCTGAGTTCCTCTATACCTTGTGTTAGGTATCCATGTTAATTCATTTACAACTAAACATTATCCAACCAAGTAAGTGGCTTTTTCATTTGTCTCTAATGTTCATGTTTGAGGAAACCTATTCAAAGATTCAGTGCATGCATACAGTTAAACAAACCCAGAAAACTTGGTATATACATGGTATTAGTACTCCTTCCTTGATAGCTCTGTATCTAAACTGGTGCAAGAAGGTATCAGAAGGATGTTGTGTATAGTGATAAATAAGACACAGGATAAATTTTTTTGCCTCTAGTATGGCACTTAGATGTAAAATGTGATTGGTGACAACCCGGCCTTGCTAGGGAACACCTATGTGTTCAAATAAGGAGGGGAGTTAGGATGATACAGAGGTGATGTTTATTATTATCTCTGATCAGTGGATATGAAGATACATAAAACATTGGTTCTTCAGGAATCGGGGTAAAAAGCTAGAACATGGAAGGGACTACGTGAGAAAATGGTGCATGTGGTAGTGCACAATGCATGAAAACATAAATAGTAAGCCTATTAGTCATAAATGGTAGTCTACGCAACTAGCATATTCGCGAAGCAGATGTACCCGTGACCATCAGATACGAGTTTAGAAACTAGTGTGATCCGCTAATAGGTTGAGTTTGATTACGTTAGTTCCAGTCAGCTGGTCTATAGACCAGAGTAATGTATCAAATGGAAAACTAATATGATAGGTCGAGTCATTTTTCTTAATGTCTCATAATAATAATTGTGGGATTGTTCTTCCTAGGAGCTCACTATGTTCTCATGAACTAACCCAATTACTTCTTCCTTTCAGGTTCTTTCTTGAGCATGGTGATCTAAGGGATAGAACCAGATTTTTGGCCTTTTGTGATCCTTCTTATTTTCGTGGTTAACATGTATTTTTTGGGGGTGCTAGGACAAGTATTAGATACCACCATTTTGAAACCATTAATCTATATTGAATCGTTATTTTGAACACTTTGAATGTTTTTCGGAAGCTTTATTGGCATGCTGCTACTTGTGATTTATAAATGTTGTTTAAGAAGCTGTCGAAGGCTATTGCTTGTATATTAAAATATGGCATGGTACCATTTTAAAAATATTTACAAATAAGTGTAGCCTTAAAATAACGGAATACCGCTCTGGTAATGAGGGTATCCACCAAAATGGATTATGGTTATTTTAAAAAAGAAGAATAATGTGTTTTCTATTGGGTCAAATTGTGACGCTCCATACTCGGATCCGACAATTGGGTCGACCGTGGGGTGTTACAAGTTTAGTTTGTATCAAAGCTTCGATTTAGCCCATTCTTAAAAACAAGTGAGTTAGAAACCTTTCAATACATGTTAAATAATTTTGGATGGAACCTTGATAATTTTGCTAACTAAATACGTGTGTTGTAGCGAAGAATGAAAAATGCCGGTGAATGCTAGGGATGTTGATGGGAAGAAATACAAAGTAACGCCTCTCTACTAGTGGGTAGCCCTGCGCCTTTTGTGAGTCGAGGAGTATTAGGAACTAAGGCTAAGGATGCCTTAATGGAAATGATGGGGCATATTATGGGGAAATGGTTGGACTATTACATAGAAGCTGCCCCAACCTCATCGCATAGTCATTGTGATGAATCAGTAAGATAAGAGGAGACAGTGAGGATAGTGGAGGTTGCACTAGCAACAAACCTTGCACCTCAATTCTGCCTATAGCAATGTCAAGAAGGGACCCGGTAGAGACATCCGTAAAATGGGTGCCAAAGAGTTTTGAGGTAGCAAAGAGGATGATCCAGTTGCAATAGAAAACTAGCTTTCTCGAGTTTGTCAAGTAGTTGAGGAGTTACAATATTCCCCAGTAGTGAGTTTGAGATACGCCTTCTCTCTGCTTGAGGATGAGACGTATCAGTGGTGGACTACAATATCTAGCATGCCCCAAGATATCCGGTGAATTGGAACTTTTTTCTAAAATAGTTTAAGGAAAAGTTCATCAATAGGGTCTTTGTTGAATAGATGAAGAAGGAGTTTTTGGAACTCAAATAGGGCAAAATGACAGTGTTTGAGTATGAGAAAGAGTTTATCAGGCTAAACAAGTACGCTAAAGATTTGGTGCCAGACGAGGAAGGAATGTGTGTTAGGTTTGAAGGAGGTTTGAATAAGGAATTGAGGGTACTACTATCTGCCCTTGAGATTAAAGACTTTGCAACCTTTTTTGCTAAGGCCCAAACAATGGTGGTAGCCATTCAAGAAAGAAATAAGGTTAGGGAGAGGGAAATGAGCAAGCACGTGGCTTCTGGTGCAGTCTAATGCTAAGTTCAAAAGGCCCAGAGATGTTAGAGGGTATTCTGCTGCCCCAGTAAGGGAGTAACAGAAAGAGGGCTTCCAATGAGAATAGAGTGTGCGCTAGGTGACGTCTATGGCCAACACGAGAGGATCCTAGAGAATGAAACTTCCTATATATAATAGTTACGAGAAGAACCACACTGGCATAGTTTGAAGGGCCACTAGGGGATGTTTTAATTATAGAGCCTATGACTACCCCGTAAAAGTTGAAAGAAATATTGAGCAATCTATGCATGTGGTTAGAAAATCCCAACTAGAAGTGAAATCGGGGATGGTGGTTAAATCAGGCTCAGTTCAAGGTGAAACACCCCAAACCCGGCCCACAAGCCCGACCGGATCTGGCATGTCCCTTGAGTAAAACTTAGCTAAATCTCGTTTTATCATCTTGAAAAGTATGGTGGTTTTAAAAAAAACAGGTTTGTCAAGTTGGAAATCGTGTTGTCGTTCTAGTTTGTAAATCAAAAGAAAACGTTTTTTTTTCATATTTCACGAATTAAAAGATTTGCCGAATTTAAAAGCTCATTAAGTTGGAAAACAGTGAATTGATTAGGTGACAAAGCGTGTGAAGTTGTTAAGGAAAATATTTAGTTATTTGTTTGCCAATTTTCGAATGGAAATAAAACTTAAAACATAAGACTTAAACAATTAAATAGTGGCCTTATTACAAACTTAAAATACCTAATAAATCCCGAAAGAAAAGTATGCTAAAGTAAACGAAAAATTCAATCGTTCAAAAAAACCCGAAAACGCTGAGCATGGCCACCCCGTAGTCCTTGCTGACCCGATCCATAATACTATGCATCACCTGCAAAAAGTTATCCCACAAAGGGTGAGTCAACGGACTCAATGTGTAATGGCTACCCCAAAACCCAAACGATCATAGCCTTATTCTTATCAATTCGGCAAAGCCCATTTTAGTCATATTCGGCCATAGGCCCATAATATAGCATATCGAATCATAACATATTAAATCACAATTATACATAAAATGAATTGCAATCTCGAGCCACCTAGATATCCAACCTCTACACACCACCCGTACCTGCCAAACACACCGTGGGGATTACTAAATTGACCCTCCATCCGCTACACACCCTCGAAGGCTGTCGCTGCAGTCAACTGCACAACGCCCTTATAATCGTGCCATAGCCACCAGATAATGTGACAGAGTCACGGATTCATAATATGTGACATAAGTCACCGGATAATGTGGTAAAACCACCGGAACACTTTCCCTTTATCATTATCACCCATATGCCCATGCATCATGCAAAACATGCAGATATCATGCAATATACCTTACCCCATAGTCATAACGAAATCACACATATTTCATATCAATGTTTATAACATTATTAACGGAGTGTTAAGGGGTAACGTACCTGAATACACTGTACCTAAATAATACCCATAGCCATGTTCGTTCACATTTCTTATTATCACATGCTTAATATTAATACTATTAATCTATCGGGAAATTAATGTAGGGTTACACACCTGATAACAGTGAGAACAACACTCTCGATACCGACACTCTCGCTAGCAGGGATAACAACAATTTGCCTATCCCTTTCCGAAATAGATCTGAATCCCGAGACCCCTCCTTTATCTCTGTCGAAAACCCCCTAAAATACCATAGTTAGAATCGGCCAATCCTTAACATAATATGGCCTTCGGCCGAATGTTATCTCTGCTTACCTTGGATCTCAAATCCTGAAAGATCCCCTTCTAACCGCCGGCTACAAAGAATCCCGAAATCCACCTTCATGGTTTCGGCCAAATGGGATATAGAGATTAGTATCCTTGATTTCGATAAGCTAAAATAAGAGAAAGAGATTTGAACCAGAAGAGATCCCTTACCGAACAAGAGTGACCAACCGCAATGATCACTGGCTCTAAGAAATCGACAAGAGGAGAAAGATAATCGGCTTTCGGCTCTTAGTACTTAAGAACAATCGGTTTCAATGGGTTAATCTTTTCAGCTTTAGAGAGTAATAACAAAGGTTATGGATTCGGCTTTATTGAAAAGTGAGCAGTCGGTTATGGCCAAGAAAGACTTTCGGCTTTTGAAGAATCATGAAAAGAAAAAGAGAAGAGATAGTTGGAGTCTTGAAAGGTTTCGGCTAGGGGAAAAATGAGGAGAAAGATTCGGCTAGAGAGGCTTCAAGAAGTAAACTTCAAAAGAGTAAGGAGGAGATATGGCACTTTCGGCTTCAGAGAAAAGGAAAGAAGATAGACGACAAACTAAAGAAGAGAGAAAATGAGACAAAAAGCAAAAGATGAACACTCCCCCTAGCACAAATTCGGCACTCACTTTCCCTCCCCCAAAACCGATTATACCACCCTCCAAAGACCTCCATTCGGCCAACTCTTCAACCCCTATCCAATCCCTTCTTTTTCTCCTATTTTTCCTCCCCTCTACTCATTCAAATGAGATTGAATGAGTCAACCACTTATCTCCCTTCTTAGCCACAAATTTAAGCTGTTAACCCAATCCATACCTCATCCACTCAGTGTTTGCATGCCGTCCAACTCCCCCTCCTTGACGCAAAAAGAAACCCCATAATGCTTCCTCTGCAGCTCGAACCTCCTTCCTCCTGAAGCCCCTTTTGACGCAACCTCCCCCTTGCTCTCTTGCGTCTCCATGCCACTTTACCATATGGTTTCTTATGTCATAAACTCCACCATTTATTCCTTTAAGGCCTAACTCCCTTAGCTCTCCCCCTAATAATTTAAAACAATATTTTCCCTAAGGTCTCTACCTACACCCCAAGGTTCCCAAAGCCTCGAAACACATACAACCAGCATACAAAGCTCACTACCACATGAATTATGAATTAAACGCATAACCCCTACATCCTGGATGTTACACAAGGAGCTCCAAGAAGGAATACAATCAGACTCATCCCAAAAGCTTTAGTTAGGGTGTCGTCATGTAGGCAAAGAAGGATGCAAAAGCTCACAAAGTATTACAGGTTACTTCTCTTTATTTGACATCTGCATATATGCATTGATAGACCCCAGGTATACCCATTCTTACATTTGTGATAAGTTTGTGAATGGACGGTCCTAGAATTGTCCCCACAGAGGTTAGTATGTTAGTTACAAATCCTCTAAGCCAAAGTACTGTAGTAAAACAGAGTGGTAAGGGCTACTCATTGAGTTTTGGCAGACATGCATTCTTGGCTGATTTGATGCTTTTGAGTTTTCATGAGTTTGATTCCATATTGGGACTGAATGGCTAATGAGACATAACAATGTAGTTGAGTGCAATTCCAGAGGGGTATGGTTAGTATCTGCCAATGGAGATAAGGTGTTTGTCTTGGGAATAAAGCGAGATATCAGGAATAATCTTGGTTAGCAGTTTCAGCCCAGAAATTGTTAGTTAATGGTGCAAATGCCTATTTTTCATATATCCTAGATTCTAAGATGGTGAGGGAAGACTTCAAACAGGTACCAATTATGAATGAATTTTTGAATGTCTTTCTAGAATATTTACCGAGGATTTCGGCAAAAGAGATATGGAATTCTCTATTGATGTGATGCCAGGAACTGCTCCTATCTCAAGTGCCTTATATAATCCCTCCAGTAGAGTTGAAGAGTTAAAAACTCAACTACAAGAACTGTTGGAAAAGGGGTTCATCAGACCAAGTGTTCACCTTGAGGTGCTCCAATACTGTTCTTTAAGAAGAAGGATGGGACCATTTGGTTGTGTATCGGCTACAGGCAGTTGAAAAAGTTAACCATGAAGAATAAATATTCGTTGCCCAGAATTGAAGACTTTATTGACCAAACTTAGTAGAGCCAAGGTGTTTTCAAAGATTGATCTGTGGTCAATATATCAGGTAAAGATAAAGGGAATGATATTCCAAAGACTATATTATGTACGCAATATGGGCTCTATGAATTTTTAGTGATGCCCTTTGGTTGACCAACACGCCTGCAGTATTTATGGATCTGATGAACAGAGTATTCCAGCCTTACCTTGATCATTGTGTCATTGTCTTCATTGAAGAAATTCTGGTTTACTCAAAGAGCAAGGCGAAGCATGATGAACACTTGCAGCTAGTTTTAAGTGTGCTTCGGGAGAATAAATTGTATGCCAAATTCAAAAAAATGCAAATATTTCCTGAAGGAAGTTCATTTCTTAGGCCATATTATCTCCGTAGAAGGAATTGTGGTAGATCTTGAAATGATACGAGTTGTAATTGATTGGAATCCATTAAAACACATTACTGAGGTGCACAATATCCTTGGTCTAGCAAGTTACTATAGAAGGTTTGTGAAAGGATTCTCAATGATGGCAACACCATTAACACGATTGCTAAGGAAAGATGATAAGTTCCACTATTCTAAAGAATGTCAGTGCATTTCTGATGAGGTGAAGAAAGCATTGACTGAAGCCCTAGTGTTGAATCAACCAAAACCGAGAGTAGAATATGTCATGTTTATGGATGCATCCTTCAATGGGTTAGGATGTGTACTCATACAGAAAGGAGAGGTGATTGCTTACACATCACGTCAACTCAAGCCTCATGAGAAGAACTACCCAACTCATGATTTGGAGCCGGAAGTTGTGGTATTAGCCCTAAAGATTTGGAGGCATTATCTTTATGGGGAGAAATGTCATATATTCTCTGACCACAAGGGCTTAAAGTATCTACTCACACAGAAACGAAGATGAATCGAGTTGTTAAAAAATTACGACTTGACCATCGAATATCATTCAGGCAAAGCTAATGTGGTTGTTGATGCTGAGTAGGAAAATTGTGTCAACTCAGGCTTTTTTTGAGAATGAGAGTATGTCTAGAGAATAATGGGTCAATTATCGTTGAATTAAGGGCCGGACCTATATTCCTATGTCAAATTTTAGAGTCTCAATTGCAAGACACGATATAAGGAGATAAAGGACTTTATTAAATCAGGTGATATTAATATTTTTAACTTAGGTAAAGAAGGAGAATAACGCTTCATGAGAAGGTTGTATGTTTCCAATGATGAAAATATAAGGTAGGAAATTATGAAAAAAGCTCACCAAGGACCTTATTCCCTTCATCCTAGAAGTGTAAAGATGTATCAAGATCTAAGGAATTTATTTTGGTGGCCAAGAATGAAAAGGGAGATATCAGAGATTGTAATGAAGTGCCTAACTTGCCAGAGGGTCAAAGCAGAACCAGGTTCCTTCTAGTAATTGTGCTCGCTGGAAATCCAAGAATGGAAGGGGAACAAGATCACGATGGTTTCTTTTTTAGGGTTGTTTGGGTAATCGTGGATCGATTGACAAAGTTATCTCATTTTGTAGCTATGCGAACGAACTACTTATTGGAGAAGCTAGCAAAGCTATAAATTCAAGAAATAGTTCACATGCACAGTATAGCTTTTTCAATTATGTCTGACTGAGACCCTAGATTCACATCAAAGTTCTAGAAATAGTTACAGACATATATTGTAACCAAGCTCTTTTAGTACCCCTTTCATCCACAAATCGATGGACAATCAGAGAGGGTGATCTAAGTGCTGGAAGACATGCTTAGAAGTTGTGTGATCGATTTTGGGTTGAATTGGGAGAAGTATCTACCTTTGGCGGAGTTCGCCTATAACAACAGTTATCACGCTAGTTGGGCATGTCACCTTTTGAGGTGTGTTGGGGAGAAAGTGTCCATCACTGATATGTTGGATCGAGATTAGTGAGAGGAAGGTAGTTGGCCCATACCTAGTTCATGAAAAGGAAGAAAAGGTAATGAGCATCAACAATCACTTGAAGGTGGCCCAAGATCGCAAAAGGCATATGCGGATAGAAGGAGGAAAGATATATCTTATGAAGTTGGTGAA